>JAGXEW010000692.1:0-29277 GCA_030684275.1 Acipenser oxyrinchus oxyrinchus
TATATATATATATATATATATATATATATATATATATATATATATATATATATATATATATATATATATATATATATATATATATATATATATATATATATATATATATATATATATATATATATATATATATATATATATATATATATATATATATATATATATATATATATATATATATATATATATATATATTATATATATCATATATATATATATATATATATATATATATATATATATATATATATATATATATATATATATATATATATATATATTATATATATATATATATATACACACACACACTGAACCCACCAAGCCCAACATGAGTCAGACAGGTGCCAGTAGACACAAATCTCATCTGGTACTCTGGATGTGCCCTTTACAACAGTTATCCAGAAACCAGTGGCACACAGGCTACATGCAACATATAGAAGTTGCACTTTAAATCTTTCAATAGAGTGAAGTTCAACTGAATGATGATTTAGAGCAACAGACATTGTTTTAGAGGGTAGATTCGATTTATTCATAACAAACCTAGAACACATGGAATTATATTTCACATCAACATGTTCATTGACTATTTTAACATGGCATTACAGTTTCTCACATTTTAAGTAGCCGTTATTTTATTGTTTGCACATTTTTTCAATACATTTCATACATCAAAGAAAAACAACTACAACACTTTTGCAAAAGAGACTGGAGTTGACAGATAGTTGAACATATTTAAACAAGAACTCACAGGTGCATCAGGATGGAATGGGTCTCCTCCTGGTGGCTGATGAGTTCATAACACTGGCATCAGCATAAGACCCGTACTTACCTCCCGACAACACAGCTTGCTGTTTAGTTGATTGGTAAGATGTTTGTCTTTGAACTGTGAGGTTTGTGTTTGTGTCCAGACCTTGCCTTTTCATTCAATTAGGAGCAGGATGTCACCAAGTGAAACCCCTCTATTAAGATCAGTTAAGGGACCAACAAAACGTGGACTTAAGGGAGTGGCATTACTACTCAAATACATAGAAGTTCTTGTAACAATTTAATAACACATTTTTGCTATTTTAAAATGCATTTGTTGAGACAATCTATGCCGATGAATTATTTTAGAATTACTGTTTAGCTGAAATGTGCAAATGAGTTACTGATGCATCAAGTTTCCCCACGACCAAGCTAGCTGCCTCTTGAGCGAATGACCACAAACTCAGAAGGATGAAATGCCAGCCCTACAGGCGTCCGCTGTAGCGTGATGAGGAGAAATATTCCCTGCCGGTTTTGCCACCCTAACCTGCGGGAGCACCATTGCTAATGCTCTCAGCCAGCGTTTTATATTAGATATTTCTTCTTTCTTTTAAAAGCTTCTTCAGTGTTCTCTTTAGGAAATCATTCTGTTCTTTTGGCACATTGTCATCTTTCCTTCTCAGCTGGTAAAAACAAACAAACAAAAAACGTATTGCTAGAACGTGCTTCTTTTTTTAATTGCTAAGATATATTCTTTCTAAAACTGTTTCATTTGAAATTATTTCATTAGCTATACCATTTAAACAAGTATATTGCTGTTAAAACTATTAACATTAGCTTCATTGTAATGGGTATTGCAGCTATAAGCAACTTCAAACACATGTTTTATTGGTACTGTTATTCCTGTGGTAGTACTTTATATAGAATATAACCCTCATAATTATTACCACTGTGAAGGCGAAAGCGATTCTTTCAAGAAGACTGTCCTCAAGGTCGGCTGGTAAATCCTTCAGTTTGGCCACACAGTCAAGCACGCAAAGCAAAGTTTCAGCTTGCCCCTGGAAAAGTTAAGATAAGGTAAGATTTTAAAGTCTTGGTTATCAGTCCTTTAAAGAGAACACGCGTATCAGCTTGTAACAGGGACAGCGCTCCGTCTCTGGCTTCTCGGACGCACACGTATGTTTGCAGGAGAAAGCCAGACGCTGCCTGTGACGCGCAGCCAGTTGGGATTGTTTACAGGGAATGGTAGCTGAGAATTGATTCCTTGACAGGCTGGTGGGTGCGTCCCGGCGGAGCGTCTCGCTATAAAAGGAGCCCCTCACACCCCAGTGCTGAGAACCGGGGCCAATCCCCCAATCTCCCGGATCGCGGTTTAATGTTTAATTCGCTGAAAGGATCAGTGGTCAGTTTCGGGATTTGTAAAATCCCATTTAAAAAGTATATTTAGTAGGGGTGTGTCAGCGGGACCTCGTTTATAGTAGGTACAGCGAAGCAACTTTTGTTTTATAGCAAAGTTTTGACTTTTTTAGTCTTTCTGTATTTTACACTACTGTGTATTGTCACCTGGCTGCTACCATTGTTGGTACCTGTCCTGGTTTTTCTGTGCGCAGCTGCAAGAATAAATCCTGCTTGCCGGTGTGGCATGACAACGTCAGTTCTGCCTTGGTGTGTCTTTTGTGTGTCCAGTGGACAACCTACACCAATCACACAGCTGTAAATACAAAACTGGAGCTATCAGTGCGATGAAAAAGTAAACCATGCGTACAGACTCCGACACACCAAGATTTTGATATTAAATATGTAAATATTATCATTATTATTATTATTTGTTTATTTAGCAGACGCCTTTATCCAAGGCGACTTACAGAGACTAGGGTGTGTGAACTATGCATCAGCTGCAGAGTCACTTACAATTACGTCTCACCCGAAAGACGGAGCACAAGGAGGTTAAGTGACTTGCTCAGGGTCACACAATGAGTCAGTGGCTGAGGTGGGATTTGAACCAGGGACCTCCTGGTTACAAGCCCTTTTCTTTAACCACTGGACAAGCTTCATCACAATTGGATGGTCGGTTCTCCTGACAAAGCATGTAGAAATGTAAGCGTGACATACAGACAGACGGATGATCACCTCGCTATAGCCCCAGATTCAGATCTCCTTAGGGTTCATCAAATCTAGTGTAACATATGAACATAGATACAGTTACCTTCACTATATCCATAGAGGATAACAGTAGGTGCAGCTATGACTATATACTTTATTAAATGCTTAGACTGAAACTTGCTACCCTATTGGCTAATAAAGTGTCACATGATCAAAAATAATGCGTGTTATTGCTCACAAATTGGCAAAAAGTCCCTCTAGCGCTGAACAGTCAAAGAACAATTGCCCTCTGATGTCACAGGTTTAATAAAACCGATATTGACAGCAGTTTTCACCTTAACATGGAAAATTGTTCCCTTGGGTTGAAAAAGCGACCTGCAGTGAGAAACAGCCCCTGTCAGTAATCCCTGGGGCATCAGCTTTCCAACAAAACCCTCAACTCCAGTCAATATTTGTATAACTGGTTTACCTTGTTGAGATGCTGTAGGGGGCTGTCTGTAGTCAGGCTGTTCTGCATGTTTGTCAGGTCCGCCTCTGACAGCACAGGCTGCTTGAGGTGTTCCAGCCACCCCCACAGAAGCCCACTCAGGACAGCTGGGTCCAGCTCCTTCTCCAGCTTCCCCCACGCTTCTTCAGACGAGTTCAATTCCTGCTGCAATCAAATTATATATATATATATATATATATATATATATATACAGAAGGGCTGGCATAGTCTGAGCATTGTGTGGCTTATCTAGCCAGCCTAGTGATGAATTTGAGCCTATTGGAGCCCATATAATATGGTAAATTAATTATGAGTGGTAACACAGTAGAGAATGAATCTGAGGTCTCAGAGACAAGCTGCTCATCGGTAAATGAACTATGTGATTTGCACAAATAGGCTTCAACAGCACTTGCTATGGGACATTTTTAATGGCATCATTGTGTTCCCCATGGCTTGTTGTGTGTACCAACATACAGCAGTCTACTAGACGCTGTGGATAGAAGTCAGTATGTCAGACCTTTACATGCACAATTACAGTGCAAATGTCCAATAAAATGCCAGTCTGTGTATAACATTTTACACTTTAAAAGAAATCCATTAAGCAGTTACAGTTGGTTTATTGTGTTCAGTCCTGGGCCTCACTGTTCTACCTCACTGTACTGTACAGTAGATTGCATGGCGGATAAGCTTTAGTCTTTTAATAAAAAATGCCATCAGACTCTAAAGCAATTAAATAAACTTTGAAAGGGGAAAAAAACAAAAATCAGAATCTTTTGCCGACCTCTTACAATTGAGACCCAGGATTTTATGACTTAGCGTTTTGGATTCATTTTTGTTAATTACCTGCCAGGACAGGATTTTCTCCATTGTGTCTCCGTTTTTTCCATGCTGGTCTGCAAGCGTGAGGGCCACAGCCAGCTGCTTACTCCTGCAAGATCCAGTACTGCATGACGGCTCTCCTTTCCCATTGGAGACACCTTCTCTTTTCACTGGACGTGACAAGGCCTGCTCCACGGGTGCTGGAGAACTACTGTCAGCATGCAACCCCATCCTTTGAGAAAATTTCACCCTGGGAAATTGAGGACACTTTGCTTTCATGTTACCCTCAGGAGATTCCTTTAGGTTATGGTTTATGCTTAGTGGTGGACCAGGACTTTGCAGAACACTTCCCTCCGCAATCGTCTGACTCTGTTTGAACATCTTCTGCTGTCTCTGCTGCCATGTAGCTGTGGCAGGGCAGTTTGATGTCAGTTTCCCGCAATCCTTACCATCTGGTGTCTTCTGATCGGCGATCTGACCAGAGGAACGTACAGTCTGGACTCCTTGGGGTCCTAGGCAACTCCACGATTCAACTAGGTCTCTGCTGGCAGATTTAAAGTGTAAGCTTATTCGTTGCAGGTCTAAGTCGCTGTAGCTCATCCTTCTATTTAGGGGATGTTGAGGGGATAATCTTTGGTTTCTCCATTCTTGAGAAGGACCTTTTTGTTCTTTAACAAAAGAGGAGGCCAGTGAAATGGTAGCGGGAGTCAACACCTGATCTCCCCCTGCCACAGTTATCATGTCACTTTCAGATAACATAGACAGAGTCTCAGTTATCTCCCTGGATAAAGCCTGCAGGCTGCATTGTTGCGCAGAAGACCGTGTTTTGCATTTCTTATTTTCGCAGAGTCCCGGTAGGATCCTACAGATGATGCAGATGATTTTTGGCAAGTTCCTGAGTCTTCGTGCCTCCAAGCCATGAAGGAGGTAGCGCTGCCGGGTGAGGTACTGGGAGAGGGTGAAGGGGTGGGCAGTCGAGTCGCGCAAGGAGAACACGGTCCAGAGAGGCTGGAGGAAGTGGTCAAACTCCCGCACGCACAGCAGCTGTCCCCTGGTCTGGATGGAGCTGGGCCTTTTGGCTCGGATGTAGAGGATAGCTCTGTCAGCACTCGTTCTGGTGACAAACACCAGGTAACATGCGATGAGGACCCCTGCAAGGCAATTGTGGCAAGAAAGTTTTATGATTGAAGGGTTTATTTAAACATCCCAGAAATGTATAAAGCAGCATGGCTG
The DNA here is from genome assembly GCA_030684275.1 of Acipenser oxyrinchus oxyrinchus. Lineage (NCBI taxonomy): Eukaryota > Metazoa > Chordata > Actinopteri > Acipenseriformes > Acipenseridae > Acipenser > Acipenser oxyrinchus. The sequence goes on from JAGXEW010000692.1 coordinate 5,390, forward strand.
CAAAAGAATAAATACAAATACAAATGCATTAGTAGCCTACAGTTGCTTTCTCATGCATATTAAACAAGAAAACATTAATAGAATGGTGTTCCTTTTGATTTCACAGGACTCAGGGCTGTGTTGGGCAGTAGCCTTTTTTGTATTTCTGGTATACTGGAATAGTAAATGCCTTTTGGATGGTTTCACGGATCCTGACTAACTAATGTTACTTGAGGTTAGAGAGTACAATATTAGTGCTAATAATGGCTGTACATTTACTTCCTATTACAGGCGGGTTTATAAAGTGCTTTACCTGTTCTGCCCAGACCGGCGTGACAGTGCACAGCCACCCTGCCCTCCTGCAGTGCAAACACCATGACCTTCACAATATCCAGCACAGCTGCCAGAGAAGCCACTCTGTAGTCCTTCCATGTGAAGTTATAGAAGTAAACTGGAAAAGAAAAAATAGAGAATATGTCTTCTCAAATATGTTTTCATATGTTAAAGTAAACTTAACAATAACAATAATATTCAGGAAAGATATCTTAAATTTGACCCATCAGAGTCGCATGTAACTTCCAATATGAGACTGTCTCCATGGATACCAGTGCATCTGACAATGCTCTCAGTACATGTCTGTTTACATTGGCCTAGTGTGCTATGTTAGCAACTAAACCCTGGTAGAAACCCTGCAGTCCCCTTGCCTCACTCACTCTTGTCCTCCATGAATACTTCTGGCAGGTAGGTGAATCCAATCCCAGGCTCCAGGGGGGGCCCGCAGCTCGCGTGTTCTCCCGGGAGCTGCAGGTTAAACACGCTCCGGATTCCCAGCCTGTGAACACAAACATCATATTCTCAGGGTTTCTGCTTTCCAGGTTTCAGAAATTTGTTATCTTTTTTTTTCCTTCATTTTTTTAAAGCAATTGTGAAAATGGCAAAACTGACAGCTGCAGGTCAATCATATTGGACAGATGGGAAAAAAAAAAAAATCAAGATTGTTTCTGGTCTTGATTGTTGCATTGACTTGAAACTGTAAACTAATTCCACAGGAAACCAGAACAGTTTGCATATAAATAAATAACATGGTTAAATGGTTAAAAACTGTTCAATAAATGTAAAAGCAGTTTTGGCTAAACTAAACTTGTTAAATGATCAAATCATTTGGTATTAATGTGTGTTGGTATTAGTAAGGTTGAGGGACTCCAGTAGGTATTCCTACATATACCAGTCACCCAGATGCTCATAAAAATAAATGAAAGAGCGAGCAGGCATTTGACATTTTACAATCAGTGCTTGGCATTTTGCTTTCATTTCCCTTCAAAGATTGGCCATATTTATTCAGCAAAGGTGAACCACAGGGTCACGCGCTCAGCTAGGGGTCTCTTGTGAAGGACACTCGCAGGTAACCTTCCTTTAAATAACGAGTCCCTACAGGCCAGGTTTCACTGTGCACAGTGGAGCCAGCTGCTACCAATGCAGTCTGCTTCAACAGGGAAATCAGATACAGTCACCTTCAAAAAAGTCACAGCATATGGCACTTATTGTTACATGGCCACAAGTTTATGATGCCTCAGTGTTCCGGACTGAAAATCTGAGTTATCATTTGCAGGCAGGGGATTTATTGCAGTTCAGTGTCCCACAATCAGGTTCAATTTAGTTTAATACATTACAGTATAAAATGTTATTTGTCTGTATTTTCTTTTTGTACTGTTTTGTGCTAATAATAATTGTATAATTACTTTTAGAGTGGTATATTTTTTCTCTGCATGTTGTGCTGACGATGTTATAGCAAGCTTGTGATGAACGGGCGATCTCTCTTCCTACTGTCAGCCAATCGCCTCACCAGCCCAACCTAAGCAACAGATATTTCCGAGGAGGCGAGGTCTTGGCTAGTAGGGTTCGCTGAAGAGCGGTGAGATGTACTGAACCATAATATTGTGTTCCCCAATTCACAGGAGCTCAAAAGCAAAAGCAATACTTCCTTTGGGCCCCCCAGCCAAGATCGGCCATCTCCTGATCACATGACTCACCCTGCACTCAGCACGGTCTAATCCATACTACGTGCAAAAAAAATAACTAAATCAATGGCTGCGTTTCAAAACCTGAAAACAGCACTCCGTCCTTTGTCATTTCATGTACACAGTATAGACCTCTTTGTAGTTGCTCAGAATGTCTTGTGTGTGGCAGGGTTCCGGTTTCGAATGAAGTAGCTATGGAGTAATTACAGAATTCGCTTTGTTTGATAGGTTGGAAAAGCACTTCCAACTTACTGCTTGAACTGCTGGATAATGGCATGCTGCTGTATGGCTTCAGAGGAAGGGCGTGCCATTGCTAAAATGTTCTCAGTGATCCTAATGAAGAAGAGAAATAATTACATAGAGACAGTATCAAAATATTGTAGTAACTAGACACAAGTGCATTTCCAAGCATTACGAAGAGGAATGGTATCTTTGATAGAATGAGCAGTAGTTGTGAAGTGGAATAATGATGCAAGTAAAGTATATGTTTCTCAATTTCTCTTATACTCTGCCTCCAGGTATTGCACTTCAAAACATTTATCTCAAAGATCTTCACTCAACCTGTAGTAATAGTTTTCAGACCTACAAAAAAGGTGCTTAATGTTTTGACTGCTGGGAAAATAGAACACTTGTGTTGAATTATACTACTTTGTTCATTTTACAGATCTAGAACAGAACAGCTGATACAGCCTCAAGGACTGAAGTAAATCCTGTCAAAGTAATGTCCTTCAAGGATGTAAACACAAAGTTCCAAGCGTCAGTATTATGTTAAATGAAGCTGGTTTCAAGACCTACATCTACAGCAGGAGGAAAATAATCTCATTACAAATGTGGATTTAAAGCTTAAAGAACAGCTCGTTTTGAATGAGATATGATAAGGAAGTTGATTTACCACAACGAGTATAACCCTTTAATTGCCTGCTCCTCCTTGGTCCACTTGATGGGGTTTTCATATTTGCACAGGCGCCCCCCGCAGGCAACAGAGCACTGCACAGGTGCTGGGATCACCAGACGTAGCTGCTCCCCGACTCTGGTGTACTGGGCACTGGCTCTCCGGGTGCTCCCTGAACACAGGTAGAAATTGTAGTGTTGCAGTGAACACCAGTTCATGTTTTACATACAGCTGAGGATGGAGAATCCATCCTGCCCAGAGAAAATGCATGGACAATTTGAACCCTGACCCGATCAGCATCCACTGCCACCACTCCTTTAAGAGGAAACCAAGGACCTCCCAATTACCTTATTAGTGAAGTCTTGGTTGGTCCCCAATCTACTATCTAATTTTATCTTTTTTAGTCCAGTATTAGCATGCAGTAAATAACAGCTACTCTCATACAATACACATTTTATAACAAGGAAGAGAGCTGCAGACTCACACTTCTCGTAGACCAGGTAGCCCTCGTATATATCGGAGGCGGAGATGGCAGCCAGCAGCCGGTTGGAGGAAGAGGAGAGGACCTCTGCGACTGAGCCATGGTGGCGATGCGTGTGCGTCAGAAACTCTGCCGTGGAGTGCCGCCGGTACAACTTGTTCATGACTGCAAACACCACAAACAAAATCAATATCACACACATGTAGAGATTGCATCCTCCTTTAAAATGAGTGCTAACCAATGCTTTAAAATCAATTTTCTTCTTAGCTTTATAAACTGTTGTTTTATTATGCTGGAGAACCTTTTAGGATAGTTTTTATAAGTTGATTAAGGTCCTCTGCTGTGTGTCTCATGGTGTGATCGCAGCTGGAGCAGTGTACTGAGTTTGAACTGCAAAACATGGAGTGATTTGGTAACAGGAAGCACAGGCAAGTTTTTAGGTGTAGAGTGGTCTGAAATATCTGCATGTTGTATCGCACACAAGCAAAGAACACAGTGATAATATTGCAAGTAAGAGGAACACAAACGTATTTTAAAGCCATGGTTAGCAGATAAAATATTTCAGTTATTTTCAGATTCTGTTCAATTTTGTAAAAAAATAAAATAAAATGAAAGTGACTTTACTACTGATAAAACAGAAAATTTCTAATGTGGCTTTACTACTGATAAAAACAGCATTTCAAAATGATAAATTAATATGAACAGTGTATTAAACATTTGTAACCATTCTAAATGTTATTTTATTTTTCTTCTATGCCTTTTTAATAACCTTACATTTGTAACCACATATATATTTATAAATTTATAAACATATATATAACCATGGGGCACTGGACCTTCAGTGGTCAACATCACCAATGTGTCCAATAAAAGGATTACTTCAACATTCCCAGACAATAGAAGAGAGGCTAAACTTGTTCAATATAGTTTGGTACTTAAAGAAAAAGCTTCATATAAAGTTATGCAAAGATCAAAAAAATCTCTAATATGAATAACATTGCTAACAAATGCTACATGAAATTTGCATGTCCTTGTAGGCCAAACGAATTTACACTCCATTACACACCTTGCATACCCTTTAATTTAACCTTGGAGTCCCAGATAACACAAATAGTTAGCATACCTTTACTTGTACAGTACAATTCCAGTTGCTTACACAGAGCGCAAGGTTGCCATCAGACTGCAAATGGTTGTTGAACAACATCAATCCTCGCATCTCAAATAGAACTCAAACTAAACTAGCAGGTAATGATAGTTGCCGTTAGTTCTTGCACACATCATGTTGTTTAAGTAATAGTGGTCGGACATCAGTGCAGATTTGAAAATGTAACAATAAGAATTTGACAAGGCTTAAAAAAACTTAAAATAATAAGCATAAAGTCAAATCAAGACTTAGATTGTATTTAAACTGGATTTGAAATGCTAGAAAAACATTGTCAATTTAGTAGTCCATACCAGTTAAAGCAAAATATACAAATTACATTTAATTTGTTTTAGTCCATATATTTTAAAGAAATGACTTGAAGAATAAAGGCTAAATAAATGCTTTGTGCAAAAATATCCATTTAGATTCTGAATCTAGAAATGTCAAGTCTGCATCATGAATGCATAAACAGGATTATTTTATATTTGGTGGTATTCAGTCAACAATGCTGAGGTCCTCACCTTGCTTCCCCAGTAAAACAAATTAAGATTCCACACAAGCACTTTATTCATCACCAGAGGATTTCCAAAGTCTTCACATACTTTATTGTTCTTAGTTTCAGTTACATTTTCTTAAACTTCCTGGTGTAGCCACTTCTTATGAATAAAACATAAAAGAATCATTTTGATCTCTCGCAGAGGAAAAAAAAGAACCCCAGAAAACTTGCTCTGTACTGTAAGATAACTGTCAGCATCTATCCAAATCAAAGCCTAAAACACTAAGGAGATCCTTAAAATAATTATATGCAGTGAAAAGCATCTAGACTATTCTCTTTCTCCTTCCTTTTGCAATTTTTTTCCCCCCATACTTTCGGTGGCTGTTTTTGGTAACATAAATGTGTGATGCATCTTTCTTTGAAAAAAATAGTGTGCTTTAATCCTCCGTTACATGGCAAAAGTACCAGAGGGAAGCAGTTTAGCAATGCAGGTTTGAGAAAAGATGACCTTTCTATCAGTCTGACATCAAAGAAAGGACAGAAACTGCTGCAAATATTCTGCATTATTATTTAATAACGTGCTCTGAAAAGCCAGCTTCCCAACAGGAAAGCCCGGTTTATGAACTTATATACAATGAAACCGTTATATTGGACACGAAAGCTTATGTAAAAGGTGGAGCTAATTCACTGGTGTTGATAACTGAATTAATTGATTGTTACCAATTCTCTGACAACTGATTTCTAGCACCCCTGTTCATTAGTAAGCTATGTCAGCATCCCCAAATTGCCCACTAATTCAAAAGACTTACCTTCATGCTCCTTGTCATCTCATTCAGGAACTGACCTATTTTTTTATAAGTTACTTACTGAATAGCAAAAGGAACGTACTGAATCATTTTAAGCAGTCTACTACACACAAGGAAACCTTATTTGGGTATTGAATTGTAAAAAAAAAAAACTGTTTTAGACAAATGTTTTTACTGAAGCTTCTAAAGGCTGTAGACATATGTTCTTTTTGACAAACACAAGAGTAACAAGTCAAATCTTTATTATTATTAAAAAAAAAAAATGCATGTGAAAGATACTCAGAATACACAATAGAAAAAAAAAATACAAAAACTGAAAATGGAAATCCATTAGGAAGGACTTATTTATTTTTGTACTGAATTCCTTCTCAGGCACAAAAGAAAACATGTTATAAAGAGTTTGCTTTGTGGATATACTTGTCCACAATTTCCCTCAGCTGCTCAAGGGTGTCTTCCTTAATTGCCTCCTGGTAATCTCTATCAACCCTTTTGTGATGGTCCTGCAGAAATTTCTGGAAAGAAATATTCACCATTTTGAGCTTTGTGCACATCACAGATATACAATTCTGCTTAATTATGTCTTGTTTTTTTAAATAAATAGATTGACTGTTTTTAAATTCTAAAGTCTACAAATTCTATGCAAGAACTAGGACTTCTGAAAAGCCCTATCCCCTCCAATTTGAATGTTTCCCCACTGATGAACCCCACTTTAAGTTCAGTAGGACTGAAGATCAACGGGCGAACTCCGTTCACACCGTCAAGCCAATGGTCTCCTTTCACCTGCTGAACTTAAAGCAGCCAAGCGAGTCCCAGTCTCTGCCTAACCCAATGCAGAGCTGTGTGGGTCCCCATAGGAAATTCAGCATGAACAGGATTCAAAACGTGTACTCAATTATTATTATTATTATTATTATTTATTTCTTAGCTGACGCCCTTATCCAGGGCGACTTACAATTGTTACAAGATATCACATTATTTTTTACATACAATTACCCATTTATACAGTTGGGTTTTTACTGGAGCAATCTAGGTAAAGTACCTTGCTCAAGGGTACAGCAGCAGTGTCCCCACCAGGAATTGAACCCACGACCCTCCGGTCAAGAGTCCAGAGCCCTAACCACTACTCCACACTCAATGCAGTAGTGCTTTTACTAGGTGAGCCTTCACACTAAGAAATGTATTTTATACATTTATAGACATCAGAATAAACCTCAGACCTAACATTACTGTAACCACTCCAAACTTTGTTTTAATCCCTCTCTGTTTAACTCGATTAGCAATAGTAGCTCATAAGCTTCAACTGACCCATGCAGAACACTTCTTTAACATCACTGCAGATTTTCACTAACTGCCCTTGAGGTATTAGAAGCGGTGATCACTACTTTGAAATGGTCTTGTATCCCTCCCATGTAGTCCTGGACCATAAGGACAGTGTTCTGGAGGGAGTTTAATTATTCTAACCCTGGACTCGCTTTGACTCTAGGTATACCTGACACTATCCCAACAGATGAAATAAATCCTATCTGGCTTACCTCCACAAACGACACATGGTTGGTTACGATGTCAAGGATGCTGCTCAGGTTATTTGCCACAATTCGGCGCTCTTCGCTCGTCTCCTGCAAAACTAGATGGTACCTGAAACAAACAAGTACAGTTACTCATAAGTATTTTTTGTTCAGTTACACAAACTATAGTTGTGATGATTTGATTATAAAAATTAGGCAATTTAAGCAATTTGATTAACTGTTTAATCTTTCTATGCTGCAGTCTTCATTGATGGAACAGAAAGCATTAAGCCCGGAACAGACAGGTGTGTCACGGCATCACTGGGCATTTTTACGGTGCGATGCCGCTAGTCCGCACCTGGGCACACATAAGCAGTATGCGACTGACTTCTTACAGTATTGTAGAAAAATGTAATGATACAGTACAGTAGTTGTCAGTACCACACCGTAGGCTATGTACTCGAATATAATTTACATATATGGCCAAACGTTTTGCATCACCTAGAATGTTAGGATGGAGACAATTAAACAAAACTATATGAACATAATTTTGATATTTTATTTAACATCAGGCAATCAAAGAAACAAAATAATATTGCAAATGTCTACTGGAAACTACAATAGTAGTACAGTATTTCATGTTAGATTTGAAATGTCATGTTTTTCTATTTTTGGAAAACCTAAAGTGAGATGTAATTCAATATGTTAACGTAACATTATTGAGCAGGTTTCACTTGACTTTACTGAAGCAAAAATAGTTCATTCTATTGGGTGTGATGCAAAATTTTTGGCAATAGCTGTAATGCCCCCATATAATCAACTAAATAAAAACACTAGTTTGTTTATAAAAGTTGTTTTTCTGTCATTTATATGCAGGTATATGAAATGAGTGATCAACTTAGCAAAGAAACATACAATATGTTGCTGACAGCAAGTAGCCTACAACTGAAATGTTAGAAAATATATCCTTTTACAGCCAGTTATTTAGTAAAAATAGTACTGAACTACAGAAATGATAATAAAAAAGTGATAACAGTATCAAATTGGCTACAGGAAGGTTGCTTATCAGGGTGATATATAAAATACTGACCTGCTTGTCCTCCCATGAAATATGGGAGGGATCAAACACTTCAGGGTGCTTGCAGGCACCTCTGTAGACAGATTTAATTTGAGTGACACCACTCCGTGTCACAGTGGGACTAGCGGTACCATCCCGCTGATCCGTCCAACACCATATTAAAGCAGTGGCAGGGATACAGGCGGCAAAATGCCTGCACCACGCCGCGCCTGTCTGTTCGGGCTTTAATTCCACAATTGTAATGCAGATTAAACTATGTCATTAAAACAGAACTTTCTATTTAGTAGGGTTGTAGTGATATACATTATCATGATACAGTTTTTTGAATTCTAATCTTTTTCTGTATTAAATGTTATGATGTTATGGACATTAGTACAAATGATCTTTTCTTTAAAAATATCCAAATAGTAATTCAATGACACATTCACAATATAAGGTTTTTTCTTTCCAGTAAACGGTTCAATATATACATTTTGACGGACTGTCTGTATAATTGTGACTTGACTATTTAAATTTTTATTTAACATCACTGAATTAAAGTGTATTTGGTGTTTAAGTCTGCTTGTAACTTGTACCAAACTAAATTGTGTACAGATTTAAACTTGACACCCTTACACAAGACTGATAGAAGACTGCCTGGGAAATGCCTGAACCTGTGTTAATTACCAAACAGTTAATTTAATTTAAAATTATAGTTAGTTATATTATGATTCTCATCCAATTGCATGCAGATCAATCAGTCTTCTTAACATACCTTAACATCCATACATTGTCATTTTGTAAATATATCCTCCAGAGTTGTAACGAGTCGAGTCATTGGGGAGTAAAGACTCGAGTCGAGTCTTTGACATGTCAAGCTCGAGTCGAGTCACTAAACTGCTCGAGTCGAGTAGAGTCACCAATCTGGCTCGAGTCACTTCGAGTCATTAGTTCTGACCATTGCTTAATTTGTAAAGGAAGAGGTGCCGGGGCGCAAGCAATGACAATAATACCATCCCTTAAGAACCGCATTTAAAATCATAACACGTTTATTTGAAAGAGTATTGTATGTACTAGTGTTAGATGTTTACATTCATGTATTCTACATCATATACAAAGTAGTAGTACGTGCAGAAAACTTAATTAAAGGCAACCGCAGTACAAATAATAAATTAATTTTAAAAAAGTCTGTATACATGTTTTGTTATGGTTTTGCATTTAAATGGTTTAAAAAACAAACAAATTAAAAGGCATTCAGGAGGACTCCATTCATTACCTTTATGTGTGTGCTAACAAAACCTGAAAAATAACTCCTAATCAGTGCCTTTTCTGCCGTGTTGTTTAATTCGCCCTGGCATTATTTTTTTAAATATCGAATATCGACTACCTACTCATTTTGGAAAAATACGCTGTTGCATTGTGCCTGAGCTTTAATTAATTCAGATTCTCATTTTAGCTGTTGAAAAAACTAAAACCTACCCGTATAAATTAGTGGCAGTTACCGTGCTATGTTTTGAATGCAGTTTATTCATATTGTCGCTTTCCAGTGGTGGCAGGATGCAGCCTGCTTGTTTCTCTCCGGTCGACTGTTTAATTATTAAAAGCGAATTCCACCACCGCAAATACTTTGTGTACTCTCCATGTTGTTGTTTTGTTTTTCGTGTCTTTGACAAAACTCAAAAATCACTATTTTCCTCAGAATGTTCTGTGATCAGAAATCTGTCTTTCGTCCCACCTACACATTTTGATTCAGGGGCTCCCTGCTGCTTGTGACGTTATGATCACAGAATGGTGCTATAGCCTCGAAAGGTGTTTTCCATTTCCTTAGCAATGGTCTTAACAACCATGGCAGGAACCTGTTTATGTGCTAAATAACAAGATGACTGTGTGTGTCGAGAGAAAAGATTAATACATTTCTAAAGAAAACAAATACTTCTGATAGGACAGAATGTATGCAATAGAATATTTTCCTTACTCTTGCCGAAGTTGCTTTTAACTGTTCCACAGCTTCATCGTAACCGTCAGTAACTTTCTTCTCCAAAAGCTTCTTGTGACTCTCCAAGGAATCCAGTTCAGTCGACCACTTGTGCTCCTCACGCTCTGCCTCCTGCAAGCCAGCAAATACAACCATGTTACAAACAGCAAAGCCTGCATCTGGGATCAGGAGATGTCCAGAATTTTGTCTGGTTAATCAATGTATTTCTGTAAATAAAACATTGCAATACAACTCCCATATATATTTAAAAGAGAAGGTCATTTTCCAGAGACATTCTTCTTCTTTAAGCATTAGTTGATGATTGTGGTTTGGATAATGATGTTTAGCACAAATTATGGTTTCAGAACCTCGGACAGCTCCCACCTTTTCTAGCCTATTTTTTTGCCATCCCAGTTTTTGTACATTGTTAATAATGCACTGGACACCCCTGTTTAGGAGAGCATATCATGGTTTGATTCTCCTTGAGACTTACAAGCAGTTCTTGTTCCAGCTGCTCGTCTAGCTTTCGTAGCTGCTCTTTCAGCAGCTTCAAGTCGTTTGCTTTGTCAGCAATCATGGAGCTCACCTTAAAATTAAACAGAGATGTCACTATAAAATGATATGGAGGAAAAATACTGGCATTTGTTATGGATGCTTTTCAAATACTGTAAGCAAGGAATAGCTCTCCTTACAAGTTATATTTTGTTTTTTATCACAGTGCTCACATGGGCTATTGGGAAAGTGCTCACATGGGAAAGTGAAACTCAGCTAGACTTAAATCTTAATTATTTTGATAAGGCATTAAAAAGATTGTATTATACTTAACTAAATAGTAAATACATATCAAGCCAAAGTACTTAAACACCCCCTCTTGATTTATGTTTTATATTTACGCCACTATAAAAAATAAACACATTTCAATAAAGTCAAACTGCAATCAGACAAAAATAACTTGACAATAAAATCAATCCTTAAACATCAATTAAATATCTGTTACCTGCTCCGAGGTCTCCACCATGCTTAGTTTCTGGGGGACCAGTTTATTGATCTCCTCTTCCACTTGAGAGATCATATTCATCAGGGGAGTCTAATTTAAACAATGAATAAATTGAGTAATGCGTAAACACTGTGGAAAGCCTTTCAATTTATTTTGTTTGTTACGCAAATTATTATTTTTTTAAATTGCAGAATCAATATATTTTGCAAACAAATGTTAAGTAGAATGTCCAATAAAATAAATCAACATACATGAATTTGATTTTTATAATGACCGATTCTGGATGGACCACACTCGATGGTAAATTTGATTTCAAAGTCATGGCCACAGGCATTTTCAGCTGATGCTGGGATGAGTTTAAGCTTTCTGGCAAGCGTGTGATACTTTGCTAGTTCGGCTTCCACCTTAACAGAAAACAAAAATACAAATAAAACAAATTGTACCTATAACACCAGTACATTAACAATCTGAAGGTATACTAGCTAACAGGATAACAGTTTAGTTATTTGGAATACTAGAAAAAACACCTGATCTGGATAAATGTGATGATTTTAGTTTGACAGTTCCCCAATTTAGAATGTCAACGTATACTCCCTCAATGAAGTAGTTCCACACAACAGCTCAGTAGGGTCTTCTGTAGCACTGTGAGGAGAAACAGTCCCAAACCCTGACTATTCAATTGAGTTAATACATTATTCAAATAATCTGGTTAGCACCCATTTAAAAACAAACCACATCTGTAAGATTACAGAAATGTGTAAATATGAAATCAGTGATGCTGATGTGAAATTGACAAGTTTCTTTCTAGTTTAATTAAAAACGGAATCCCCTTAATAGCAAGGCTACTAATATCACAGATGGCTGCAACTGGACAAGGTGGTGTAAAAATACATTAAAATAAATAAATCATACAGCTTCTTTAGACTTTGCCAGGGCAATTTCCTCATTCCACATATGGTGCTCAGCTTCTGCAAGATTTTTGTTCAGGTTGGTAATTGTTTGTTGCAGTTCATTTCTTTCGTGGTTTATTCTCTCTATATCAGCTTGAGAGAATTTCTGGTTTTCAAAGATGTGTTGCAGTCGTCCAGTTTCTTGTTTTAAAGCTTCTATCTGCAATCCTGGAAACAATGAGATATGTTAGATTGTTTTTCACTGGACAAATCTTAATGTGTGAACCAGCCCCTAGGTATGAAAACTACCACCCAGTATAAAAACTAGTGTTATTGTACCAAAAGTGACTACCTTTAACAAAATAATAATAATAATAATAATAATAATAATAATAATAATAATAATAATAATAATAATAATAATAATAGATGTTGTAATGTTTTATATGGTAATGTGATGTGGTGCCATGTAATTATACTCCCAAGAGATTTATTTTCTGAAATACAGTACAAGTTTTTCACCAACTGTAATTCAAAATGAAAAAATGTAACTATTTCAGTTTTGAAAGACTATTCAAAACATACAAAAAACACAAGTTCCATGAAGAACTAATACAATTCCTGTTCCACCCACTCAAACATACATTCAACCAACAGCCATTCCAACATCCTTTGCCCCATAACCACCAGAGAAGATCTGCAGAGATTGTTATATATTATATGTTATTATATATATATATATATATATATATATATATATATATATATATATATATATATATATTGAAAAAGACACCGTTATGGGAATCTCCCATTTCCCATCATAAAATAAAAATAAATTAAATTGAATGATTGTTACTTCTCTTTAATAACAAGTGACATTGTGATTGAGATAAGGTGTGTGGGAGAAGGTTTTCTATGTTAAAAAGTTCAAAATATTTAAACTTGAAAAGCAATCATACCTGCCCCATCCAACTCCTCTGAGACTGCAGACAGTTTTTGCTCCAGGTTGCTTTTGAAGGACTCCAGGTTACTGCGGTAACTTTGGTACTTCTGTAAATCTGTCTGCAGTTTAAGTTTTTCTGACTTTTTTGTCATTAATCTGTCCTGTTGAAATAAACAAAAAGATAAATGTGAATAGACGAGTCAGGCTCAGCACAGAAAAATTCTTATTTTAATTGGTTCAAATGTTTATACTGAATAGGGGAACACGAATACAATTATCATTATCATTCAAATAAATCCTTACACATAATTGCTGATTTTGATTATAGAAACATGTCGAGCTCTGTACAAACCTAAATATCCTGACAGGTTAGTTTTAATACTTCTAGTAAGTTCAAAGAATTAAAAAATGCATGCCGTTAACAATATAATCCATAGAAGCAGTTTAGTAAAACGGTCTAAAATGCCAACTCATTACTGGTCAGTGACACTCATCCCCAAAATGGCTGTCAAATACAAAATTAGAGGCATCAGTAACATGAAAAGTAGATTACCATGATCTATTCCCAACATAAGTATAAAAAAAAAAAAAAGTGTGACATTAAGATGAACACAACTTCATAAACCCCCAGATTCTGATACTCTCAATAACTTGGGAAATTAAATATTTGTTAAAAAAATTTACTTACTTGTTGACTCTCTTTTTCCAGTCTTTCCACCTCATCAGTCAGAATTTTGTATTTTTCATGGCGATTCCAAATGGGCTTCATCGACATTATAAAGATCCTCTGCAAAACCATACAAACCCTACACATGACCTGAATGTATATCACTGCACCGATACATTTCCAATTGCTAACAGGACCGTGGATTCTCATTGTTTATTGACTTCCTGCAGATATTGCAGTAGGCTTTATTTAGACTGCATCTTTTCTTAAAGTGAACACCTGACGTGTAATTAAATCACGTCAGGTGTTCAATTTTGGGTTGTCAGTTCAAACTTCCTAACATACACAGGGCTTGACTTTCAGTCTGTAAAAATCTATTTTTTTTGAGTATGTACAGCTATGGCCAAAAGTTTTGCATCACCTAGAATTTTAGGCTTGAGACATAAATGGTAAAAAAAAAAAAAAAAAAAAAATTATATATATGACATGAACATCATTTTAATCTTTTATTTAACATTATGTCATTTATGAAACTACAAAATGATATTGCTATAGCCTACCATAATAGTAGTACAGTATTTGATGTTAGATTTTGAAATGTCACATTTTTCCAGTTGTCAGTTTTGCATTAAGTATATGAAAAACCGCAAAGTGGTATGTAATTCAATGTTACTGTAACGTTATTCAGCAGGTTTCAGTCCACTATGAACCAAAATGAGTTAATTTCAGAGGGCGATGCAAAACTTTTGGCCAAAGTGGTACTGTGATATGTTATCAAAAGTTAAAAGAAAAACTTTAAATATGTAATTTTGTTTCATGACAAAGAAAAATCTGTTAAGTGGCAAATTGCAGTTTTAAGATATAGCTTTAGGAGACCTGTGTTGTAAATATAATTACTTTATATATGGATGGAATTATATACCTGGGAGTTTCGTGGCTTTCTCTTGATAAATATACATCTTCGAAAACATGTGCACCCATCTGCAGTAACAACATTACTGGATCTGCTAAACTACAGGCACCCTAATTCCTGGCATTGAATGGATTTAATCTGGCTTGTTTGGTACATTTTGCTGTTCTTAGGATACATACTCAATTTAGGGAAGAACTCTGCATCTTCCTCTTCAAAGGTGTCAGCTCCTTGCATAAAGCGATCATAGCTCTTGGAAGTATAAGAAATAAACAGCTGCAAAACAAAAGAGAGATGGTCAAACTTACAATATATATTGCCCCTAGTACTGTAGGTGATATTTAAATCAAATATGATGCAGTGTTACAGTTATCCAGACTGGTTTACAGACATATAACATTATTAAAAAACACAAAAAAGTAACAATGGACTGAGTCAACACAAAAACAGATGTATTCGGAGGTGTATATAAATACACAATGTGAGCAAAGTATGTGTTGGATTCCAGATCAACCTCCGTAACACAGCAGCTCAATACACTTTCATTTACAGTTTACTGTAGGTAAGGTATACAATCCAACGCAGTACCTTATTAAATTCAATTCCATCCTCTGTTTCAATGCCACCATCAGAGAAATCTGGAAACAGTAAGTCTTGTTCCCTCATGGTATCAAAGAGCTGCAGAAAGAGAGATGAATTAAGCAATTTATATCAGTATGTTACTAACATAAGTATAATGTGCAGTACAACTGAGATCTACTGGCTTTAGTAACCTGAGACTGCTATTTATAAAGTAATTCTGTCTATTCGCATACAGCACCACTCACCTTCACACTGTCTATAAGCCAGATCAATCCTCCCAGTATTTGTGGCCAAGTGTGAGGAGCTCCAACGGAGTACATGGAACTTTTTGAAATAGGAAATGGATATCTGCAATGAACGGGGAACAATCGTATTTCAACAGCTTGAAATATTTTATATTCACCAGTTTTAAATGGGATGGGAGAATGTGTCTATAAAAGAGACCAATAAACAAACTGGAGTGTCAGAAGGGTATGTTCTAATGAGTGCATAACATTGCAAGACAAAACCAACACCAAAGAGCTATATTTTAGATTTAACTTGAACAAGATTGTCGTACACATCAGCTTTGAAATTAGAATTAGGGCTTCTGTTTTTCGGTGCTTATTTTTAACTATTTGAATTTTATGTAAATCTTTTTTTTCGAGGCTTTCGCTTTTTATATACTGTATGAAATTATTGTTTTCGGTTACTTTCCAAAATGTTTTTTGCCGTTTTTTTCTGTCATAATATGTATAGTAGTAACTCAACAGTACTTGCACACTTAAGTTGTACCTTCTTTCCTTTGCTGTCTTTCACAACTAAATCCTTCTGGTCACAGGCACATTCTTCTGGGGTTTTTGTGTGTAGCCATTTTTTTTACATTGCCACAATTTGCAATTCTGTTTTAAACCCTCTATATCTTAACTGTATTACAGCTTTAAATCCCCAAATGTAATCTTGTTTTAAATCTCAGGCGAGTCTCCAATAAAATGTACAAATGTGCTGCCACTCAGTAGTTGGTGTAGGTTTAAAGTATTCAGAACGAATCAATGATATATACAAGTCAGGAAGGAGGGACATTGCCCAGCTGCAGTGGGAAAGATGCTTTTTTTTTTAAATGGGAAAGACGTGAATGTGAATTGAATAACCATTTCCACTTTTCTTCCCTGGTGTTTATTGGCTATGCACAGATTTCATTCTTTTTTTGTATCAGGGATGTTTTATCGTTTATCGGTTAAAACTGAAAAACAGCAGCCCCAATTATTATTTAAAAACTAGATCTACCGTCTAACTCAGTTGGAGAAATAGTCCAATGTCCTTACCCCAGGTCTTTAAGAATTCTCGGAATCTCTTCCTCAATTTTTGAGGTTGGCATTTGGAAAGTTGGATCCAGGAAACTGTATATGAAGGAGAAGATCTTCAGAAACTCCTTGGAGGTAGGAGACTGCAGAGATTTCACTGTAACTGGACTAGGGAAACCATTCTCTCCAAGATACTAGGAGAAAGACAGGATGTTTCAGGGAATTGTTTGACACTCCCATTGCACAGCACACTGAGGTTTTCCTGTACACAAGGTGCATGCTCAAACTGCTCTGCAATGGACATCAAATTATAGAAGGCTTCATTAACTAATGAATAGATTATTTTTTAAAACCAGTTGCAAAAATAAATAAATAGAAGCTAGAAATGAAGGATTGTTTTTCCTTTACCTCACACAGCTGTCTTATGCACTGCTGGACAAAGGATTTATCATGGAGGGGACGTGGATCTTTGATTTTCTCAGCGCCTCCAAAACCACCAAAAGCACTATTACGAGACATTCCTGCACCACTTGCCCTATAAATAAGACATGTGTTTAGGGTTAGGTTACATTTATTATATATATATATATATATATACACACACACACACACACACACACATATATATTTACACATACATACATACACTCATGGTTTACTTAAAATTAAGTCCAATAGCTTGAGGATGTTTGCAATTCTGAAGGGTTGAGAATTATGCTGCTCTGGTAATGAGCTACACCCTATAGCTGTCACTTTATATTCCTTCATTACAGACAGTCATGTTAGGCAGTGACTGATCACATTTTGGCACCACTTGTACTGTATTGCAGTAGGTAGGTTTAAAGCTGTAAACCTCACGTGACTTTCTGGAATGATGACATCATGGACATTTCATAATTCAGCTTCATGGTGTATATTAGTCCACTGGATTGCAGGAGATTGAGATGCCTTGTATGGTTACTTTTTATGAAGACTCCCCTACACCCATATCATCAAATTCAAAGTAAAACATAGTACTGCATAATAGTCAGGGATGGTGAAGTTAGCCACTCATTCTATCTATATAATAAAAGGTTTAAAGACGCGCCCTTTTCTCAATTGTAATTTGTAGTTACCTTTTCCCAAAGAAACTGGTTCTTCTTTCCTTCTGCTCCAGACTGGGGTTTTGCTATGTTCAACTTCCCAAAGCCTGGGCCCTTGCTGCTTGAGATTGAAATTATCACACACGAAGATTAAAGTCCCTGTTGTAAACAAATGTCCCATCCAACTGGCAACAGTTGTGTGAAAAAACAAGGATTTATTTTTAGATGTATTATAAAGGAAGAACTCCCGAAATGACTCCACCCAACCTCCCCCCCCAGTTTTGGCTCATGTCTAAATCACATGTAACATGATAATATTAATAATGCACAAAAAACTCAATTTATGTATGAGTTTTACAGCTAAAACTTTGACTTGTTTCACTTAACTGTTAATGAATTGCCACATCTATTTCGTTATTTTCTGAATTCCATCAAGATTACAATTATTGCAGATTTGTTATTTTTAATAAGAGACTCACTGCTTTAGTTTTTTCCCCTCTACTACAAAAATTACTTTATTTGCCTAATACAGTAGGTGGGCAGCAGTGTGGAGTAGTGGTTAGGGCTCTGGACTCTTGACTGGAGGGTCGTGGGGTCAATCCCAGGTGGGGGACATTGCTGCTGTACCCTTGAGCAAGGTACTTTACCTAGATTGCTCCAGTAAAAACCCAACTGTATAAATGGGTAATTGTATGTAAAAAATAATGTGTAAAAAAATAATGTAGTTGTATGTAAAAATAATGTGTTATCTTGTAACAACTGTAAGTCGCCCTGGATAAGGGCGTCTGCTAAGAAATAAAGAATAATAATAATACATATATCTGTGCCCATACTTGTTTATTTTCCCAATAACACTGAAATTATTCAATTACTTTGCCTCTGGTATTTTGTTTTTTGTAAAGTTTCTTGGTGCTGAAATAGCAGTCTTTACTTTGCTTAACACTCACCTCTGTGGGGTGGCTAGGCTCATTCTGCCATTGTCAGTTACCCTCATCGGCAGGAGAGACTGTCTGCTACTTGAAGCTCGATTCATCTTCCTGGGAAGAAAACATTTGATTTAAACTACAGTCAGAGTCAAACACGCTTAATATCACTCCTGTTAATGTCAACCTTCTCTTATTAGTGTATCACCACCTGAAAATGTCCTGGACAGAATATAATGGTAGTCAATGGGGACACGCCTGTGATAATCACTGGATATATCACTGGTTAAGATCACTCACATTTAACAGTAATCCATTTCCACCCCACTTAACATCACTTTGGGAAATAAAACACTTAAGATTAGAAGGTTTATATTCAAGCTATTTGGTGTACAGTATCCATTTGTTTAATAAAGTAAAGTATGAAATATATCCTACAGAACACAGCAGTGTTTTTTTTACAGTTCTTATTTGTATGTACAGTGTAACAGACAGTATAAAATAATCACAGCAAAACACTAATTTGTTGTAAAAACGCATTGTATGTTAATGCTTATTTGTAAACTCCTGATAAAGTCAGCTCTGCTAATATTGTCACAATTTATGCTCAGTCCCTTTGAAGTCATATAAAGGGTTTGACTGTAATTATAAATTGGTTCAATCAAGCTTGCACTGTATTCTGAGTTCACATGTATCCTGTCATATTTTCCAGACTTGATTCCAAAAAATAAATAAAAATATGACTGTACATTTCCAAATCCTTCTAAGAAAGTTACAAGTGTTATTTTATTAAAATGGCCAAACATAATCATAAAAACATTAAGAAAATTAATGTTTTATTTAAGCAATTGCCCAACCGGTAACTCTGGCAATAGGGACTTAAACTAAAGTTGGATTATTTTTTAGACTACACTACTGAGGCATTTATTTTTCTGAAATACAGTACATACAAAGTGGTCAAACTGCACAACACTTGACTTTTCAATACCAGTTATTCCCAAATACCTACAGTGTATGCTATACATCTTAGAAAAGAACAACAAAAGGAAACCACTAACAGGTGAAGTTTTCAACATTAGCTTATGGTAATGTAATGTACTGTGTAATCAGTCGCACAGCTGGCACAATATATATTATCAACTCGTAGCGCACTACAAAAATTACAAAATAAAAAAATCTTCATAAACAACTCCGTTGCCATTTAAAAGTCAAATGTACTTTAGTTTATCAGCATTGAAGTAGTGGATATGATAACGATAACTTGAGCAGTGTTCTCACGGCCCTTTTATTCACTAAACACTCACTAGTCGTAGTACAACACACCGGAACCGGAACGCTAAACTTCATACAAAATCTCGTTTTAAACTAGATTTAAACCTATGTCATATTAATAGTGATCACTTTACAAACAGATTATACATTTAAACCAAGCTGCTTACCTTGTTTTCGATTTGTTTTCTGACTTTCGTTGTGGTTATGACGTTTCACCGATTTAAAAATTCCGCCAATATTATCAAATAGCAAGCAACGGCCACCACGCGTGACGTCATATATGGAGGGACACACACACACTGGCGCTCTTTTGATTGACAGGTGAATGCGGGCTCTGATTGGTCAATGTGTTTTTCAATCAAGACAAGGTCTGTGTTGAAACCTGAATGGTTGAAATTTCTATATTCATGAAAGTCAATGTCATGTGACTGTTGCCGCTTGTTCAAAAACAAATCAGCATATTTTCGATAGAGCGGGGTTCTCAGGCTCAAACCATTTTAGCGAAACGGAAACATGATAGTCCCTAAAAATAAAATGTAGCAGAGCAGTTTTCAATCAAGAAGCTACTGTTTTTCTTCATTGTAGAACAGAAGCTACACATTATAATTCATAACCACGTCCTGCTGCAGGTAGCGTCATGCCGATACTGGGTAAAACTAACAAAACGTCACAACATGTACCCCATTAGAGATTCCATTTACATTATAAATCAAGCGAGGGTCAGTCCAGTCAAACAACAGCCTTTTCAATGTTCTTCCACAACGCCCCCCTCCCTCACATCCTGATAGAGCTGTCATTCGCCAGGCACGACTGTGTTTGTCATGTGACTGCGAGAGGGACTATGCCAAACTGCAGTGTTTTGCAAAGTATAACACGGATGCTTATCGAAAGTGACTTTTGAAGGGTACCTTGAGTTTACATTTTGTTAACCTTTTTAGCGTGAGGACTGTCTGTTGTAGTACTGTGGGCACAAACAGTTTGATTACATACATGTACCGTGCTAGCTACATTCTCACAGCTTTAACAACTTCGTAAAACAGAGAGTACAACTAAAGCCTTGGTAAGTGTTTTTACCATGCTTACTGTATATTCTATGGATTTACCTTTTAAAACTGTTTGTCTTTTGAAACAGGTCATATCAAAATGGATTGGATGTTTTGGCACTGATTGTGCTTGGGGTTTCTCCATTGTCTCTGGAAAGATATGTGGTAAGATTAAACTTTTAAAATCTAGTATGTGTACTACTTGTTTAAATGCCTATGTGTTCTTTGTTTAGAGTGACCAGAGTCAGTAGAACATCTACAGGCAGTCGTTTTTTGGGGTTTCTTTACCACTACAAATTCTACTGCCAGTAAGAATTTAATATCAGGGCTGAAGAATGATATATATATATATATATATATATATATATATATATATATATATATATATATATATATATATATATATATATTATTGGCCTTAAGTTTAGAGAACGGGAAATGAGTAGGGAAAGGAAATGGTTAGATAAATCAGCTGTCTTAGTGCCAGTAAAAATCCTACTTGCACTGTAGTAACTTTTTGTCATTTGCTTACTCGATATGAACATTCACAAAGGACCTGGGTTTAATAAGCATGTATTTTTATATATACAGTCATTTAATAACTGAATGTTACTCGACTATTAACACAGCCAACCTGTCAGTTGCCTGTGATAATGCAAGTCAAGCCGAAGACCTGAAACCTTCAATCTTGGTCAATTGTTGTAAAAGATACATGCTTTTTCTTATGCTTAAGACAGTGGAACTAGGACTAGCTTTCTGTATAGTTAGGGCTCAAAGAGGTAACTAGTCCCTTAATAGTCAAACTAATGTTGTAATTGTAAAGCAGTGTTTTCCAATAGTTTATACAACCAGACTGTGGGGAGAAGCAATTCAAAGGGTGATCAGAATGCTTAGTTATATAGTCAAACCTGTAGAATACAAATAAAACAAGGCTATGATATACACTGTTGAGACCGCACTTAGAAACATGCGTTCAGTTCTGGTCCCCTAATACAAAAAGGACACTGTGGCCCAGGAGAGAGTCCAGTGAAAAGCAGCCAGGATCTACAGGAATGAGTTTGGAAGGTTGAGGGAAAGCAATCTGTTTAGTTTGGAACAAAGACGAATTAGGGGAACTTTATTGAAGTTTT
Organism: Acipenser oxyrinchus oxyrinchus; assembly: GCA_030684275.1. NCBI lineage: Eukaryota > Metazoa > Chordata > Actinopteri > Acipenseriformes > Acipenseridae > Acipenser > Acipenser oxyrinchus. The sequence goes on from JAGXEW010000692.1 coordinate 27,468, forward strand.
AGTTGACAAAGTTAACCTGAACCAATATTTTAAGCATCGCACAGAAACCAGGACCAGCGGACACAGTTGGAAATGAAGTAGAGATTGAGTATAGTAGGCAGGATGCTGAATGGCCTGCTCCTGTTTGCCCTCTAAAGCACAAAAATGGAATTATAAGCTCCTGTAAAATATGGTGTTTCATTGTCATTAAAAAGTGATTTAAAATATCTGTTTTGATTCCTGAGCTATAAGCTCAGTGAATAACACTTCAGTGTAAACTGGGGACTGTGCAGTTTTTGAAAGCTATTTTTTTCTTTAAGAAAACCAATTATGTAAACTTGGCACTGGAGCATAAGCTTATTCAAGTGCTAAGTATTGCCACTTCTCTGCTGATGACCTGTGTGAACCTTGTGATCATGTGGTTAAGTCATGTGCAAAATAATATAAGAGTGAGCAGCGACAAATAATGCTTTTTCTTTTTTATTTTTTACTGTCCGCTTATCTTTCTATGAGTTTTGTTATCATTCTAAGCAGTTACTCAAATGTTGCAACAGACCTGTGTGAAGGTAATTTGGCTCAGAGTTCAGGAGCTGCTCTTAGACATGCATGTAGGCTAGATCAGCCAGTGGTTTATATTAGCAGGTTCCAGTGCCATCTAGTGCACAGCTGTATTTTGCCAGCAACACAAAAAGAACCTTAATCCAAAGTGGCAGATCACTGGATGACACTGGCTTCTATAAAGAGATTTGGCTGATCTAGTTACATGTTTCTATGAAAACACCCTAACCCACTATTTTAGTAATGCAGAAAGAACCTCACAAGCGTGAATAGAAAACAAGATAAGGAGGCAGTAAAACAATATTTAAGAAAGTACCACAGCACTACCTACTAGCCTAAATCATCTATGCTGCTGTGTCTGGAATATTGAGGTCTACATGTCAGTCCGAGCCATTCCATGTTTTACTGTGAGCTTGAATAGCTAAAGAGTATATATAAGAAGCATGAGAGTCTAATTAGGCTCATAATAAAACCTGGAATGTCTCAAACTGCAATGTAGCCCCAGTGATAATTGGCTGTCTCTGTGATCAGAATAGTTTAGTGTTCTACTTTTGTCACAGGTCAGTCTGACACTGCACTCACTGTCTCTGCACTTTGCTCATGTTTATGGCTGGGGATGTGTGAGATGTAAAGTCATGCACCAGTAAATCAGAAAAGGATCAGCACATTTTAAAGGACGGCTCTGATTTAAAAAAAAACAAAACAAAACAACAGACTGTCAATACAGAAAACCTGACTAAAACCTCACTAAATTTTTAAAATATAAAATGTGTTTCTTTCAAAACTGCACATTTGAGACCTATAGAGTGAATGGAAGTTCACAACAGGTGAGATTTAACAGTGAGGTTCCAGTATTGTGAATGTATTATCACGATTCTTACAAAGGTCTTCATTGTTTGTTGTCAGAGGTTCCGAGTGGAAACGCAAACCTGATCACATCCCTCAACAAGAAGCTGCTGAGGTCTGTGGAGGATGAGTCAGAGGAGGCCAACCCCAGCGTGTACCTCGCCTGCGCTCTCCAGTACACACAGCCTGAGCCTGGAGCTGGAGTACCTGGCCAAGCTGCAGACCACGCTGGTGCCCAGCCTGAAGAGGTAGCCTCCGTTGGGTTCAGCAGTGCGTATTTTAAGGGGTCATAGCTATGAAATTATTCCTTAATATAACCTGTCGTGGACTTCCATTCAACATGTACAGCTATGGACAAATGTTTTTCATCACCTAGAATTTTAGGATTGAGACATAAAAAATATATATATATATAATTTAGATGTTT
>JAGXEW010000692.1:29777-61359 GCA_030684275.1 Acipenser oxyrinchus oxyrinchus
TTGAATGGGATACTCCAACTCTGAATCAATGGAGCAGTATGGGGAGCTCGAATGCCATATACTGTATAGCTCAAGAGCTATCGGCTGGACAAAGACTGTGAAGTGTGAAGCCCGTGAGGCAAATCTGGGAAGTGAAAAGTCCTCTAGGGATTGCAGACAGATGGGCGATATTGAAAATAAATTCCTGATAGTGTCAAGCTGCAGATTATCCTCTATTGTATCTACACTGAAGCAATCCGATAATGCACATTTTCTAGGCCGATTTGACACAAGTCAAGATATATTGAACTTAATCAGCCATGAAAGAGGATTATATTTATCTGATTTTCTGACAGGCTTAACTTAAGCTAGAGGTTACTAAAGCATAGCTGAGTATGGGGTATGAGCGATAAAAAAAAACTTCCAATTTCTTCCTACATGTAAAATTGATTGAATACTTTTCTGACTCATGTACTAAATGCTAAATGCTGTAATACAGTATTTTAAATACAGCTAAAGACCCTTCGGAAGAAACACAAGACATAGAAGATGAGAACAATGACTTTGTAGGCTGTATGTGGGGGTAAGTTTGTATACCACTGTCTAGAATCACTTGGCTGGGCTCCACCATGGGAATCGACTGATTTAAGTATTCAAACGTTTCAGCCAGTGCCACCTACAGTGCACTGATTAAGGCATGAAACATTTGTCTTCTTGACTTCACTTCTTATTGACTTATCTACTTGACTTGGTTTTACCTTATGGTTCTGAGCGTTTTGAAGATTTATTTAGTGATTTATATATGTAAAAACAAGCTAGAAATTTTTTAATGCGAGTGCCAACTTTCAGTATGTTGTTTAGCATTGTGAGAGGTTAGTGTATCACATTAAAAAATGAATGCAAAGTAACGACAATGATCTTAAAATGAGCAGAATTGCAAAAGTGGGCCTACATACGGCAGGATTCGATATATAGGGCAAAAATAAGAAAGTGGTGATAGACAAGTTCATTTCTGCAAATAACTTCTATTGTAGTTCCATTGAAAGTGAACACTTCCATAGTAAATATTTCATTTTTGGTCCTCTCTTGTAGGTAAAATCCTTGTTTGAGTCCACACTTATCACCCATGTCATGAAATGAAATTAAATCTACATATGAACCACAATTTTTCCAATGAATTCCAGTTAGTGTTAAAAATAATATTTCCCCCCGAGGGCAATAGAGTATTGCTTAGCTCACCTCAGTGCAGCTCGATAGTGACAGATTCATATGGAGAGTCCAGGAAGATGAATAGCCTTGGTGAGTTCCTGCACTGGGTGATCCATTACAAAGCTGGAGAGGCACAAAGTAAAACAGAGCAGCAGAAAGTGGAACAAAATCTCACCTGATTTATTTATCTAATGAGTACCGGGACACATTTCAATGGTACACTACCTTCAGGAGTTAAAGGACAAAAGCCTGTATTTATCCCGGGTCAAATTACTGGGTCTCAAACCAACTTTAATCTGAGGATGAGGCCTATGAGGTCTTAAAAAGCTTGAGGCCTAAAACTATATTTGAATACTGTTTTTGATAAACTAAACAGAGCTCCTTAAACTTTTCTATGCTGTTGTTAAGAAATGTAAAAAATACTCCTTTTTCAGTTTTTATGAAAAAGATTAAGTGATATTCATAAAATTGTCAAACACTATTTTTGGATTCTTTAAATGGTGACTACACAACAATGACAACCGTTTTCATTTTTTTGTTTTTGTTTCAAAACTAGAAAATGTTAAGAACCTTAAAAGTCCATTTTAAAAATCTAGTCGCCATTGTAAACATAATACCTGCATAATAAAAATGAATTATTAGTAAAGCAGTGTTTTTTTTCTCTTTGTACTGGGGCAGTTTGTTATTAATCTACCGGTATCCTTTACAGGTAGGGTTACCAGAAGTCCCCAGAAAACTGGGCTTGCCCCAGTTGTCAGGCTAAACTTTTGTGTCCTGATCAGAAACAGTAAAATCCGGTTTTGCTATTGTATTTATTTTGGTCAGATGACAATAGAAAGTAAACAATGAATTGTTTATTGTATGTTTGTAATAAGTGTTCGGTGGCTCCCTCTAATCATGTTGATACTGCGTGAGAAATGCACTCTCAACTTGATTAGAGGTAGCCACCGAATACTTAGAAACATACAATTAATAAATTGTGTTATTGTATAGTTATTTTAATGGCTTCAGAGTTGCTATGGCGTCAATCAATTGAAGAAAATAAAAACATCCCCTTTTTTCCCTCTGAAAATCTAGTAACCCTATTTCCAGGTAGCACAGTATGACAATACACAGCAGGGCTGGACTCAAGGGCAGTAACGTTAGTATGAGTCATTGATAAATATGGGTTTGCTCACCGCACTGTAATAGATACAGTTAGGGTCTAGTACTCCGATTTTGTTTTCTTTGCATATTTAATTATTTTACCCTTTTGTTTCTCCCAATTTAGAATGTCCAATTATGTGCTCATTGTATATTACAATTTTAAAATTAGAAAAGAGATATATACAAAACTGTTGTTTTAACAGCTAGTTTCTGTGACAAAGTGTTACACAGTGTGGGTTTCTTGTACTGGAGATATTTTAAAGGCATAGCACAGTACAGAAAATAATAAGCAAGACTCTTTAATACATTTTACAGCAAACAACTTTATCCAGTACACAGTAAATGCTCCCCAATCAGGATATTTTGAGCTTTCAATGAATGCTTACCTTACCAAAGAAAACAATGTGATTCAGATATGGATCATACCGTTTGGGTGGGATTTCCTGATAATAAAAAAAAAATAACATATTTTATTGATACTGTTTAAATAAAATATGCCTTCATGTATGTTGCCTATATTTTGCACTATATGACCACTAGTTAGCAGTGTGAATTTCATTTCGGTTTTGCTTCTCAGTTTCACTGTTTATTGAAGACCTGATTTGAAAAAATACGTTGTGTGGAAGAATTTGTTACTCTTGTTTTAACTAAATGTTTTAACTAGCTACAAATCAACCTACTGTAGCTCTGGTAAATGCTACATTGCTAGGCAGCAGCTTCAAATTCCATTTTGATGTGTTTTTACTCTCCCCTTATCCACTGTATGATGTTATCATTCTGAATGGTTATCTCAAATACTAAAATATTGTGTTTTATTTTTTGAAAAGTCTGTGTTAGGTACTATGACTGTGAGTTCAGTTGTAGCTGCACAAGCACCATCTCTTATACTGCAGTGTATGATCTGAAGTGACAGATCACTATCAATCAATCAATCTTTATTTTACATAGCGCCTTTCATAGTGGACCACCATCACAAAGCGCTGATCCGCTCCTACGTCTCTAAAGACACTGGCTTATCTATTGTAGTCTATGTTACATGTATCTACAACAAGAACTGAAGAGCAGCTCCTGTGTGCTGGTGAGAGCACCGGAACACAGGTGAAAAAATATGAAACTCATAAGAAGGGTACAGTGCAAAACAAAGAAAAAATGAAGTCTGAGACTGCTTTTTAAGATTCCTGAAAATCTGTACTCTTGATTCTTTGAAAATGATCACTTTCTCCAACCTGGCAATCATGTTTTATGGCTACAGCTCTCTAAACTAAATAAAACAATATATTTTAGCAAGGTATTACAATTAGTACAGAATATAGTCCACCGCAATACAACACAATGTATTATTTCTAATTCATATTCTAAATATTAATATTCCTGTAATCGTTAATGCTTTTCACTAAGGGTGAGCAGGAATAATGTGTTTGATGTGTTATCATCTATCTAATACAGTCCATGAATGCAATTAGAGTGATCACGTCAAATCTAATAGCTTTACCTTGTCAGTTAAATAAGTGTGTTAATATCCCCAATACTGTATTTTAATATGATCAGATTCGTACATACAATCTGCACATACAATTCCCCCCTTAAGGGAGGGAACAAGAATTTTGGGTTAGTATCCTAAAATTAATGGCGATTACCAAATATATTGTAATATAAAGGTATGAAACAATATATCAATATATTGAGGAAAATATTACAAAATATATTGATAAATACATAAAATAAAAAAAAAACAACAGCCATGATCTCTATATTCACAATAATGTGCAATACAACAAAACACTGTGATACACCCAATATTGCTTTATCTATAAATATAAATGTAAAGCTATAAAATATTGGTAACTGAAATTAAATTACAAAATAATAATACATTGATTCCTTCTTAGATTCACGCTAGCAGCACAGAGAAACGCTACCTGGATTTATTTTTGCAGCATTGGGAGCGCTTGCATTATTAATCTGCCAAACCGTGCAGCAGTATCTGCGGGTTTCTGCAAGCACGGCTTAAAACAAATCCCTGTGCTGCTGCCTCTTCTTGCAGCGCATCGCTGTAGTGTGAAATCCTTAGGGTCCGTTTCACTCGAATGAACATTCGCCCTGGCATATGCTGCTGCAATTTGCATTGAAGCTCAATCTCATCAGATCCTGAACAATACCAGTGTTCCACAAAACAGCCCTATCTCCTAAAACACACCGATCTCCACTATAACCCACTTCCCGCTGTGCTTCCTATTAGAAGAGAAGGACTCTGCTCTGTTTTCTCCCTTAAACTAAAATAGCACCTCTCATTAATACAGGAATTCAATATTTAACCAAAATCCAAGCCAATCCTCTTCTTTTTATATAGCAAGACCTCAATCATAAGCAAAGGGTTTATTGAAATAATTGCTGTCTATATATATACTGCTCCTTCTGAAAATAATGTAACATGTATTTAGAAATACAAATAATGAATGATTATCAGAACTGACAAATACTAAACTAGGGATTTAGAGTATTTCAGCTGGTAAAAAAGCCCACAAAAATAAAACCCACATTTAACATTTAAAAACCTTTCAGATCCACAATTAGCATAGATATTTGTGTTAATTTCTACCAACACTAGGACTTCCACTCACTAACAGCCAACTCCCTTAGATCTGATTTTCAAACACATTCAAAGATCAAAATTCTAGATCTCTCACTCAATCTTTCAAAGACTGAAAATGGTACTCCAGCACAATACCCTGTACCTTTTGAAGAAATGAGCACATACAAAAGATACTGCTAATAAACAATGGCAGAACAGTACCTGTATTCCTTTGCTGTGGCCATGTGGATGGTCGACTCGCCAAGCCCTGCTCCTCGGATGCTGCAGTAGACTGTTAGCTGATGCGTGGCTGGCTCTGACACTTATCCACAGAGAGATCAGAAAGATATCTGGACGACATCCAAGCTCCTCCCACTCTCTCTCCCTAATCCCACTCTTAATCCGCACCCCTTTCTGAAATGACAAAATAATCACCCTCTTCTCACTCCCCCTAAAGGACAATAAATGACTGAGCCTGAAGCAGTCAGTGAACAGTATAGAGTACGCGTGCACCACCTGCCTGTCCTACATCATGACAGGAAATGCATGTATTTAAAGGACTGCCCTCTGAATTTTAATAATATTATATCTTGCTAGTTTTCTGTGATATGCGGTGTTCTTCATCAGCGATTCTTAATGTTTCTGCACTCGGATACTTGTTTAATCAAGTCACCACTATATGTTATCTTTAGGGCTGTCTCTAAGCAAGCCTGAGCAAGGTAGCAATGCTAGTAAAAAAAAAGACCACTACGGGTGTGCACACTGGTAATTTCTTCCCCCCATGAAACAATGAGTGGAAAATCTTTAACAAACTTAGGAGGGGGCGTGGGGGTTACTAGTGAACACTCTGCTGGACATTTTTTTAAATTTTACGTTGCCTCACAGCAGCAATCTCTGTAGAACTGAAAGTCAGTGGCTGTCCTTCAATCCCTCCACCAAGCCAATTGCCTTTTTACACCCAGGAGCTCGACATGTTGGCACACTGCTGCCTCCTGGAGGAGAAAGGCCAGCCCTGCAGGGGTCTCCTTGATCTCATAGTTCAATCCATTTGACAAATAACCTACCATTATAATGTATAGATTTATTCATTGTATTTTAAGGCCACACTCCAGGAGCAACACAGCCAGTCTATTACTCTGAAGAAACCCTAGCATCAGTGGATTTGGAACAAATATTGCACTGTGGTCCTGATAGGGTTGCACACTCTGATACTGACTGAGACAAAAATGAATGTATTGCTCGACAAAACTATTGGGAAAATCTGCGGTATCTAGTAATACTAAAAGAAACCGATGAAATTCAATGACAAACATTTCGAATATAAGTGTTAAACATCAATAAGTTTAATCTTGAAATTAAGACATGTAGGCAAAACGTTTAACATTGTTTTTTACAATAGTATTGACAACCAATACATTAATTACTACATATACCATCATTGGGTGTTTTATATCTAAACAGTGGTGTCAAAATATGGAAACGTTCCTACTTTGGTACCATTCTCTACATTGCTAGCTGTACTACCATTATCCCTTAATTTAGAACCTTTGCCATTCACGATTACCAGGTAAGGAACAGTCAACAAATATATGTTCCATATGCTCCCTGTTAAATGACCTTTACAGTGAGTGGTAAACCATCAAGCTTCTCAAACAAACCCCACCCCAGCTCTGCATCCACAAACAGTTAAAACCAGGGAGGGAGCAGTGCCAGAAACAATGGACTCTCCTTCCCTGTACCTCGAGGAAGAGGGTGGTTGCTGCTTGACAAAACAGTGCTGTTAATGCCAGAGTAAATAAAGAAAGACTTCTGAATAGCCCCTGAATAATAAACCCATCTGTAGTCAACCACTGAATGGCTTTTGTGGAGACCCAGCTGCTGCCTGTACACAAAACACCCGACCTCCCATTGTCAGCCTGCTGCTGTAGACTAGGCCTGAATGCCATCTGTGTTGCCACGGCAACTCAAACCAAAATAAGCCCAGAGGCTGGGAAAGAATCTCATTTCAAATCATATTTATCACAACGGCAATATGGTTTCTGTTTCCATATTAGAATAAAAGCTTCGTGCTGGTCGCCAGGGAGTTTTGTTTTGTATTCAGCTATATAGCTTTGAAACCGCTTTGTTTTTTGCACTGTAAAAAAAAGAAGGGTTTGGAGAGTACTGGCTTACTGTTGTTCCAAAGGGCAGGTTTTGCTGATGGTAATAATTATAAACAGAGACAAAAACATTTTATCACCTGCCTGCTTGTATGGCATACTTTTGTGTAAATGTCCTCTACCTCACTGACCAATTTTATTGTTATGCAAATTGTGCCCTTGACAAATGACAAACCTGTATTTACATACAGCCACCTTACCAGCCCTTAAAGGACTAATATATGCAATGTACCCATAAATCGCCCCTCCTTTTGTTTTGCTGAGAATAATGTGCTTCTTTTTTTATCACAACCTGGCTTAAACATTGGTAGGGGACAACTGCACAGAACAAACATCTGTGTTATTCATGGAGTATCTTCAAGTCTTAACTCAATGCTTCTCCATATAACTACAAGCTAGGCCAGCCTTCATTCAAGCACCATGCTAAAGAAAAAAGTTGTAGACAAATACAAGTTTGGTGATGGGCATAAAAACAGTCGACATAAAAAAAGGAATTTCATTTTTGAAGCAAGTCGTGCCTAATTGAAACTTTTAGAAGGAAAAAATCCCGAGGAATCCTATTTGGCTATAGCAGAGAGAAGCAGTAATCTCTGTAGGATTGGGAAAGGAAAATGATACCAAACTCATAGAAAGATTGATGGATCTCTCTAACACCCAAGGCGATGACAGAGTGCTGGATTAAACTAGTCACACAACAGCCTAACAGCTGCACCTGCTCCCACCGCCCCTACGGCACACTCCGCACAGCAGGGGCTCCACAACATTAAAGGCTGCTCGGGTCGTTTGACCTTTCAGGGGGCTTGTGTTCATTCAACTCCAGCGTACACACAAAGCCAATGACTAACCTGTTCAGTAACAGGACTTTTTGTCCTGTCATCATTGTCTTTTAAACAATCATAACAAATCTCCCTTTAGAGCACACCGAAAGCAAAACAATGAGTTGCACCTTTATTGCAGCCTATATAGAGAGAGAAGATTCTATACTAACGTTACAACCACAGTCAGGGCCGTCGACTGCATATGAAAAGTCTAGTTTGTGGATTTTAAGAAATAATAATATAGAGGTGTGGCTAAGCATTGCATCCCATGTGATACAGAAATTGGGCATTACAGGGTTAAGAAAGCAAGTGCAAAATGGGTAGCAATTTTGGGGACTTTTGTTGTTGCTGTAGAACATGCACAATGCTACACTGCAGTGAAATATCAGAGTGCTCCTGTTAAGAGAGAGGAAATACTGCAGTACAGTATTTATTATCTGTTAAAATTTGACCGAAAATCAGACAAGCAGATCTTGTAGGCACATTATATTATGTTGTGCAAATTAATTTCTTATACTGTAGTATATAAATATTGACTGCAGTTGAGGCTTAGTGTGGAAAATTGGTGCCTGGAGGGATAAAATAGTGACAGTGAGCAGTAATACGTTTTTACTTGATAATGAAGGGTATACATTATGTTTATGGTATCTTGATGCACTGACGATTGATATGCGGATGCATTGACACTAGTGTAACAAGCAAGCAACAGCCTAAATGTAGCTACAGCAGTGACACTGTACCCCCGACACAATGGGATTTCTTGTAGGATGACATGATCACCAGAGGCAATGCTGAAGAATTGTCACACGTAACTATTTGTGCTGAACAGTGTTTTATGTATAGCCAATGACAGATTTCCTCTGTATTATAATCGCTAAACATATTGTCTAGATTACAATATACTGTATAATGTTTTAATATTTAAGCACACAAGTAAAAAGATTCAAAGAAAAAAGACCTGTGATTTTTTTCTATTCATAGCCAACCATTATTTATTCCTTGTCATTTTCATTGAAAAGACGGAAAAGCTTGCTGCAGAACATATGGATACAGCCTATTGTGATGTCACTGCTTTAAATTGAGAGAATCGAGGTGTTTTTTTTAAGCAGATAATCTCAGCTGTACCGATATTGAGAATAAAGCATGGTAGAAACTCAATACAGTACTTTAGTTGTTATGAATTGGAATTATTGGAAGGATTGTGAATGAATTATTTAATGCCTTTAATGTCATAAATAAAAACAATGACAACTTCTTTAGGTAAACCAAATCAAATTACACAGTTTATTTAATAATTCCATCATTGCATGATTATAGACAACAGACAGTTATTGCAAACATTTCGATAGACAAGAAATATTAGTCAAACTAGGTATATGATACCAGCGCTAGACTGATCCGATCTACCTGTATACCGGAGTGTATCACTCACTTATATGATGAATCCTCTTTATACATAAAAACAACCAGGCATAAACCCAATGTATGTGTTCTAAATTGATTGACTGTCTAGCCTAGCCCAAACTGTGTTCTCGTCTAATTGCGTAAGACAGCTGTTGCTATGGACTCCTTCTGACCATTCTATCACTGTTCTATTTTTATTATTCTTATCTTAACTGGTTTCAGCTAGCTTCATGGTTAGGCCCAAAGTGCACAAGGTTCATAAACTATACCTCAGCATAACAGAAAATACTTTATTCCCTACAGAGGTGTCATGGTTGAATTTTAGAATTCGTTTGTTTTACACATGTAGCTCAAATATACATTTTCTTTTACTTTCTGAAATATGTCTCGTTTGAAATATAACTACATTTGTTTCTCCAGTAGTGGTTTTCGAGAGACATAAATCAGATGTAAATTCAAAGAAAACAGCCTTTCTCCAAGAAGTGAAATAGCATTTTCTTTTCCAAAACAACCATTTTATAGTTTGTCCTTCATAGCAAAAATGTGTTTTAGTTTCTTAAAGGTGTCTAAGAAAACAGACTGTACTGGGATTTCCAATTGAAAGCAATTATATTTTAACCTCACGGTGGGCAATAGTAACAAAGTAATTGAAAGAATGTTTATAAAGACTCTTTTGGTTTATTAGATAAGGTCTGTTGGTTTCTTTAGCAAGGGTCTACCAGTTTAATAGATAGCAGTTTAATTGAATTCCACAAAAGAAGAAAACATCCTTATCTTAGTTCATAATCTTTTCATGGAGTCACTTCAGAGATAGCCAGCTGTAACATCTTAACACTTAACATGTCAATGTGCTGAATGTGGACTCTGTATAAAAGGTGCAAAGTGTCACTCGCTGTTGCATGCACAGTATAATCTTATGCTTGTTCCTTGCATACTGAAAAGGTCAAGGAATCTCAAATAAATGCAAATGTAGCCCAGTGCAAATGGCAGTGGATTCAGTTGTGATTATAGGAAGGCTTTGCTTGAGGGAGCTAGTTGGATCCCCACAGGCAGAGCTAATCTTTAGCATCTCTGACAGTTTGCTGTCTTTTCTTTTCTTGCTGCCAGGCTGACGAAATCTCAGGAAGCACGGCTAAGAATTCTGTCGCCTTGCTCCGTCGCTCGCCACGCATGTTGAGGTTTGAAAGTCAACGTGTCCGTCACGATTTACACACAAAAATGTAGGATTCAAATATCAAATGGCTGGTATAGAACTAGAATGAGAAACACCTTGGTAATAGACTCATCGCTGTCAACAACCAGACAGCATGGGGAAGCACTAGAAATAGTAAAACAGAATGTCAAAGTGTAGATTGCAAATCAAAGGAGGTTAAGACGAGGTTGTATAATATACTGGTGAGACCACACTTAGAAAACTGTTCAAATCTGATCTCTGCAATACAAAAAGGATAGTGTGGCCTTGGAGAGGATCCAGCTAAGACTGTACCTATATTGCAATAAACACAGTAAACTGTACCATGAACCAGTATTTGTTTCAGGGGTGTTTTTCTGTGATGAACCGTACAATCAACAATCATTACAAATCAAGTGTTAAGTGGTTTCATCCACCCTGTATTTTTGATCTGCCTTCATTATTCAGTTTATTTTGTGAGTTGATTATGGGTGTGCACTATTCAGTAAAGAGTGTTTACCAGGCATTTAACTTTAGGTGTGGCTAATAGTAACACACATGCAAATTGGAGCTGAGCGTGTCTTCAACCAAATTCCAACTGGAATTCATAAAACAAAAATGTGACCTCAGAGAGTTGACAAATGTTCTTGTATTTTGGTTAGCCGCGTCTACAATTTAGAACAGACTTAAATGCAGGTAGAGATAAACATGCTTGCTGACTGCAGCCCTAAATGTTTAGCCACTCACTAAATCTTTCAACTAAACTCAAGAGACATCAGCCACTGAATTAATTTAGCACTGTGAGAGGCGAGGACTCGTCACTGGCTCTCTAGACACCTCTGATTCAGCTGTGTGAGAATGTAAGAAATGACAGTGTCTAATTGGCACTGCGTGTTCTCAGGCCGCTTGACACATCACTGTATGTGACGCAGGCAGTGTGGCCTCGGTGTGGGTTTTCACACAAGGTGGTTAGCACAGTTTCTGTGAAAGTCTCATTTGTGAAAAGAATACATCAGCGTGCTCTAGGGTTAGAACAAGTACTAATTTGATAGATTGCAAATGTTGAGGTAAAACCAGTCGAAAAAATATTAATAATTTGTAGAACTACTAAACCACATGAATTCCTTTCTCCCATTGTGCTCAATAAAGCAACACTTCATAGGAATGGCATGCAGATCCTATTTATTGGTTCCCTTTAAATCCGGGTTTGAACATTTCTACACAATTGTCAGATACCCCACCAGTATTTCCCATCAAACACTTAACTACTGCCTGCTTGTCAGTCTGTCTGCCTCCCTGGACTTGAATATGGTTGCTTGTGACACCTGCCAGCACACCTGCAGAGCTGCGTTTACTGAGTGTCGAGGGTTAGTCCCATCATGAAAAAGGCTTTCTCTTTTGCCCAGCGTGCTTTCTTTCTTTGGACCTCGTTCAGAAACATTTTCGCCAAACTTTCGTGCCGCTGACTGACCTTCTTCTTCATTTTATCTTCTTGTTTTTCCTTGAGACAGAATGTTACACTTCAGTTGTATGTATGCATGGCCTAGACTCAAAATAATAACATAAACCTTCTGGCTCAACCAATCATGTTCCTAGTAGAGCAGCCATTATCCCTCTCAAGGCTTACATGAAGCTCGTTTTAAATGGGACATACGTTTCAAGCAGCCTTAGAGATGAAGTCCAAAATGAAATCTAAAATATTAATAATAACATTATTACTGATTGTCACAGTTGTCAGATAATGGTCACTGTGTCAGGCATTAATGCTTCATAATAATAATCGTAATAATAAACATAATAACTAGGATTGGCAGTTTACTATTTAACAATATCAGATCAGACTGAATGGTTTGTAAAAATGAAGCAAAATGGCTCTGTGAAAAAGATCTGTTTGTCCAGAGGTTGAAACAATGTGGAATGGTTCACATCTGCTGGACACCACCTGCAATGGAAGTTTGTTAAGAGAATAACAGAATACAGCAGTGTACCAAGTTTGTACTACCAACTATAAAGACACTGTGTCAAAGTGTGTGGTCTGTTACATCGATATGGACAGAGGTTATTATTATTATTTGTTTATTTAGCAGACGCCTTTATCCAAGGCGATTTACAGAGACTAGGGTGTGTGAACTATGCATCAGCTGCAGAGTCACTTACAGTTACATCTCACCCGTAAGACAGAGCACAAGGAGGTTAAGTGACTTGCTTAGGGTCACACAATGAGTCAGTGGCTGAGGTGGGATTTGAACCGGAGACCTCTTGGTTACAAGCCCTTTCGTTAACCACTGGACCACACAGCCTCCTCTAGGTTAAAGCAATGCGGTAGTGAAAGTGTTAATCGACAGATAATGTTTAACAGCTGTATTGACAATTGAGGCCACAGGTGTGCTTTAGCACAAAGCAGTAAAAAAGTTAGTGAATGCTGTGGGTGGATCGCTGCAGTACCCCAAGGAAGCCACAAGATAGAGCAATAACACTAATGTACTGTGCATTATACCAACTGCGCTCCCTGTATTGAATGTACAGAGGACATGTTGGGTCTATTTGTATGCCCTTTTGATGCTTTGCTAGAGGCCGCAATACCAGTAATGTAATTGCTCACATCTGTTAATTTAAGTACAATTAAAACGTTCAATAAATATTAGATTACTTTACACAGTGAGTTCAGTAAACTTCCCTCGAAGGGCTCATGCTCAGAATTTGAGTGATACCCCAAGTATTACTTACCCCAACCTGCAATGTAGCTAAAATCACCTAAACAAACTGGATTGTCAACCAGATCTGCTTTCTTGTGAAACGGAGTTCATATAAAGGCTGACGATTAAGCGTTTTTTTATACTAAAAAACGGGGCACCCTTACCGTAATAAGAAGAATTCTTTGTCGATTTACATTTTCATAATTAATTACTCGAGGGAGGCTACTTCTGGGCAGGTGCTTGTTAGCAGCTCGAAGCGCGTCATGTGATGATCTTGCGGAAAACAAACACAAAGTGATTTCTTATTAACCTCATTCTCTGCAACAGTTTTCATGCACACCAAAAGTTTTTTTTTTAAATATACATGTTAATATACTTTGGGAGTATGTCTGTTTTTACCATTTGAAATTGTACCTTTTTGTATTATTTAATATTAGATAACTCACTTGATAAAGACGATTTCGTCTGAACGCCGTTTGGGAAATGTTAACTCTGACACCGGTACATCAACGCTTGCATTAGACATTACAGAAAAGGGTAAATAAACCAAAATAAATGGCAATAAATACACTAACAAATACAGTTTTAAAAAAAAAAAATCTATTTTTTAAGTGTGCCTGTTCATATTATGTCGTGATGTGATACTTATGACGTTTTTAAACGAGAGAAATGACATCACCGTTAAAATTATATTTTCTACAAAGGTTTCCAAATTGCATATTTTCAAGACGAGATTGAATAAAAAAGAAGAAAATGTGTTTAATCAAAAAACTGTTTGATACGCCCTGTTTTTGTTTTTTTTTGTTTTGTTTTGTTTTTTTTTTTTTTAAGGGACTAGCAAAACGCGTTTTAAGTTTGGACCACTGCGTTCCATGTAGGAAACCAGGAAGTGTCACAGGACAAACCTATGCCGACGTGACTGTACAGTAGTTGTTTATATCATTCTCAGTGTAAGTACAGTAATTCTGAATGGCACAAACTGTGGTTATTTACGTGCAGTATGTACTAATGTATGCGTTTAAAAGATTTTCCATTGAGTGGGTGTTTTTTTTAATAATAAGTATTTTCTAAAAGCTTGTTATGAATAAATTAGCCCATGTTAAATAAAAAATAACACTAACCTCGTCCCGGTAATGTGGGGTCCCATTTCTTCATTTGTTTGCACTGACTTGAATTCCATGTCCAGGCATAACATTATACACTAGTTACAGGTTTATTATATATAGCCTACTGTTAAGGTATTGTCTTTTCGTTAATGTGTTTAACCATACCGTACTAAGTAGCTCGGCTAAGATTTGCATGTCCATCACGTATTGCCGACTTGTTCTTAAATAAACTTTATATTGCGGTATGATACCACAGTATAATATGTTCTTGTGCATTATCATGTCAAAAATACATTTCAAAATAACACGGGCCATTTTCCATCTTTATTTGAAGATACGAAGTAGGCAGCAGAAGGAAACAGAAGTAGCGACCGTCCAGCTCCGATGAACAAAGACACAGATGCCCTGCAGTGCCGCGACTGTCTGGCTTGGGGCAGATCACGGCACATTTATACCTTAGCAGTGGCAGAGCAGCCAACAATATTGTCCTGGTCTCAAACAGTAGGATATCCTGTATTATCAATGTCACCCAAGACGTAGTGAACACGCATTTCCCAGCCGTCGAGTATGTCAGAGTACCAGTCGCCGATTCACCTCGTTCCCGCTTGAAATGGGTATTTCGATTGGGTAGCAGACAGGATTGACGAGGAAGGAGCGAAGAGCGGCCGCGCTTTGGTGCATTGCAATGCGGGTGTCAGTCGATCCGCAACGCTATGCCTGGCGTATCTGATGAAATACCACATTATGACATTGTTGGAAGCGCACCGTTTGGTGAAGGCTCGCAGGCCCATCGTGAGACCCAATAATGGCTTCTGGAAGCAGCTGATAGATTATGAGAATAGACTTCATGGAAAGGTTACTGTCAGAATGGTAACATCGCCGATTGGGAAGATACCAGATATATATGAATAGGGCACCAAAGGGATGATTCTATGCTAAATGTGTTTTTACCACTCACTATACTTGAACGAAGCTAGCTTGACCCCCCTATCATGTAATGCAGTTATCTTAGGTGTAAAATGCAACTTAAAACACACATTCCTTCATTATCAGATACCCAATGTGCCTGAAATTGATGCATTTCTGAATGTGTTTGTGATTTTCTGCAGTACTACAATATCAAACATATTTAACAGAGGGACCAAGTGTTATTAATGTCAGTTATACTTGCACAGGATGATGGGCCAAAACACAGGTTGTGTATGTAGACCAAATACCACTGCAATAGTGAAGTCGTTTTTTGCAGTCAGTATTATAATGAAAATCCTTAGACACTTTAACTGTTGCACATGGCTTAAGCAACACATGGTGTTAGTTTAATGTTATATACAATGGGTTGTATTTCTATATATTGGTTGTGTTGTTCATAACTTTGTATGTGACAACTGTCAATCTTTATACTTCTCGTTTTTGGTTAACAGGAATGTGTTTAAAATAAAAACTACAATAGAAATAAATTTGCTTTGTTGTCTTTTTGTACCTTTCTGTCATGACAAAATAACAGGTGTCCCATATGTTTTAAAATAATGTATGTATTTCATAAGGTGTTGGTTGTGCTCATTGATTTAAACAACAGCAAGCAGTACAAATGAATTGTGTACAACAGGCAAGGGTTAAGAAATATGACAAAAATATTTAATAAGATGCTTTTAAACCTTAATAAGAGGAGAGTGACATTAACAAGAGTGATATTAAGTGGGTTTCACTGTAGTTACAATCATTTAGTCCTTTTTGTCAGTGGATATTTGTTGGCACTGGTTGGGCAGCAATTAAGAAACTGGGTATTCACAACAAATATATACATCATTTACAATATTACATGACTCATCCCTGTTTCTGTGCTGGGGTGAATGGCAGGTTTAGATCTACACAATTCAACCAGAAGTTGGCACAGCTTGTATGGTAGCGGCATTCATTGTAGCTCAGGATGTCTTTGTCTGAAGCAACCTGAAGTTTAAAAACAGGGTGCTTTTATTAGCAAATTACAAGGCTCAAACTAAGAGTCTCACATTGCTATCTACCCAGATGAATGCTTTTTGTTCCGCATGTTGCTAGACTTCTGTTTGTGTTTGTTTCGTGATGAGGAATGGCCTAACCTATTGAAAAAAGTCCTCTTGCTTTTTAATAATAACACTGTTCAATGCATATATTCTATTGCTATGTATACTAACATACACATGGATTTTTTCAATTGCATTTGAAGGCTTTGGTAAGGAGTCTAGACATTTTTTTTGCCTCCTGCTTTTGAAAAATACAGTATTCTCATTGTCCATTAAATCATTGAAATAGTTTGTAAACCCCAACCTCTCTAACAGTGTGCATGCGTCTCTTCAATGCATTTGTATCTTTAAAAGGAAGCACAATGACAGGTTTGGTCCAAAATTCATTTGAAATGGTGGTATTTAGCCACTGTTTAAATCCATGAATAAACCCCAGTGGCAAGGTTAGAACAGATTTATATTATCAATCATTCATATTATTCAGTATTTTGAGTTCCACAGCTCTTAATACACATACATAATATATAACATCCATAGAATATACTTAATATTATGAGATACATTGTCACTATTATTCATGGTGATAACGTATACAGATAAAATTCATATTAAATGTTAGTATAATTCTTTCAATAAATAATCCATTCTTTTAAGGCTGCATACAGGTATCTTGCAACCAAGCCTATTGTATTGGACTCCACTGTTAAATAGATTTATATTATCAACCTGTTTATTGCACAGAAAAATGACTTGAGAATCCTATTTTCTGCAATACTCATGTTTAAAAAAGGACAAGCACTTGCTACAGAGATGCTTTGTTATCTCTTCTGGATTTCTGATTGAAGCAAGCAAGGTAAATTTACTTTCATTCTGTTGCCCCTGTGGGAGAAAGTGGCCGCTTCGTTTAAAAAATCTAGGGTGCAAAAATGAGACAGAGAAGCAATTAAAAGATACATGTGCATCAGAAAGAACTACTAACTAGGGAGGCTGTAGCACGTATTGATTGACGATAACTGTGTTTTTTATTTTTGAATTGTCTAACCCTGTTAATGACTGAATTACATGGAACCTGATTGACAATCATTGAGGGTTACAACCCAAGGGTCTCTCATCAATAGGTCTTAGTTGACCTCAAGAGAAGAAGGTGAGATTTGGGGGTAATTATTCCCTCCTAGCTATCCCTGCTTAAACCTACTGCAATTATCAAAGGCACTGCTTCGATTCTTCAGTTGTTCATATCAGACAAACAAAAAATGCATTCTAAGATGGTTCATTAGTCCACACAGATTGCTTCTTTGTTTCCAAATGATTCATTCTGTCACATCAGACAGCCGTTCTCCTTTAATTAACCTTGTGAAAAATGGTTAGCAGCCGTTAACGACAGTACACATTCTGCAACTGTCTTCTCAAGATAAAGGTGACTGGAGAGACTATTAATGATTGATGGGTATCCTCTGTGTGTAATTTATCACTTGACAGTGTACAGGATGAATATAACTGTATGTAAAAACATTGTGGGCCTTGTCATTAAACTGGTGACTCAGTTTCAGAACAGGATGCATGGGTCTTTTCAATTGAGTAACAGTAGTGGATTTAAATAGCCCCATACGAAACAGAATTGGAATATATTGCAGACCCTGATATGGACGTGATCAAGCCATCTGAAGATTATTTGTATCAAATGGCTTGCCTCAAATGACACCACAGTATAATAGCTATACTGTTTCAATGTTTCTTATTTAACTATATGCAGTAAAACCTTTAAGGTCTCAGTACAATGAGCCCCTCACAATTAAGGCCCACTCTTTTACAGTCCCTATTTGCTTATACTGAGACTCTAGTATTAATTTGTTGCAATACATTATATGAACAGCGCCCTCATTATTTGGGGTTGTGACCTAAATCGAACCATTCTGTTTATAAAAGCCAACGTAACGACTAATGAGCTCTTAAAGAAAATCCCAAATACAAATTCACTAAGGCATTAAAGGTCATGGTTGTAGTACAGTGTTTCATAATAATAAATCAGCAGTTACATAATACATCACCGTTAGTAATGTGTCAAATCTGTAATACATGCATGTGTAATAAGGAGAAGGGTTTAAAGGTAAAATGAAGGCTCTTTCAAGCTGAAACATACCTCTGTTTCCATGGACACTTGTGATTGACAAACCCCACAGCATTCATATCGGAGATCAGGCTGAGGTACATCAACCAACCCGTTTAGACAGGCTTCAGTGGGCTGGAAAGCAATGCAGACTGGGACATTTCACAATGCACTGGACCGACGCACCATCTTTCACTTTTATGCTACTTTTGGCAAGTCGAGTTCTGAAAGTGTGTTGCTGGTGTTATTTGAGGCTTAGTTT
The DNA here is from genome assembly GCA_030684275.1 of Acipenser oxyrinchus oxyrinchus. NCBI lineage: Eukaryota > Metazoa > Chordata > Actinopteri > Acipenseriformes > Acipenseridae > Acipenser > Acipenser oxyrinchus. Next base: position 48,407 of record JAGXEW010000692.1, read on the forward strand.
CAAGTAAAAATACTGTACAATTGTATTCTTTGTGACATTTCTCATAGTTTTTACAACTTTTGTTTTAACTAGTTAGGAGAAAAAAAATGTTTACCTTATTTCTGTTTGTCATTTCTACAGCTAAATGTAAACAAGCTATACAGCCCAGTAAAGCAAAGCACAAAGCAAGAAATATGATGTGAACATGTCGGACAGCATTTTTAAACTTGAAGTACTGTATTATGGATTGTAATTTAGAAAGTCCATAGCAGCAGTTCCCCACATAGCTGAGAAGAACTGAAGGAAGTCCTCCAATTCCATGAACAAGCCAATGGCCTCTTTATACCATGGAACTCGAGAGATGTCAGTGATCTACCTGCCTCAGGAGGACAAAAGCCAGGCCTACAGGTGTCAGCCTGAGCACACCAGGCACCAAGGAGAGCACCAGAGCCAATGTGAGCTCCCTGTGGAATCCCCAACGAACACCAGCGACTTCACACAGCCAGGACGTGAACCTGCACTCCCCTGACTGTGTGACTCCCCCTGCACACCACGCGGCCGTGCTTTTACCAGGAGAGACACTCGGGGACCCCATATCTTTTTGTTCTTAGCCTGTGTTTTTACTTTAAGGTGGTTCACACAGATCATATTACAAACACAAATCGATACACATCTTAGCATCTTATTTCTACTGTCTTCTGTGGGATTTGTATGTGTTTGTCAGAACATGTTCAAGTTGTCATTACTACAGTTACATGAATTGTGACATTTGTCCCAGAGACAATAATAGAAAATAAAGTATATTTTTATTTTTACTTATTTTTATTATTTTGATTTATCCGCCTCTGAAGATATAGTGAAGGAGGTTGTACATGCATGCGTCTGTACCTATGCCACACTTCAATTTTGGCACATATCTGGAGAAAAGCTTATCCAGTGTCATGAAAGTTAGTATTAACATTATGTAGCATATATTTTTGACAGTATCAGATTCTGGGGATATATGGAGATGTCTGTCTGTAAATCCGTCCATCTTTTTTTGACAGTATCAGATTCTGGGGATATATGGAGATGTCTGTCTGTAAATCCGTCCATCTGTATGTCACATTGTTTGCATATATTTTTGCACAGAACCACTTACAGTATCTAATTGTGATTAAACATTTCATTGCTAATTCCTATCCTATACTGTTCTATACATACTGTTGATATATGTCACAGTCATTAACTTTTTCATCCTAAATTTAGAATTTACAGTAGTAGCAGGGGATGTATGTTAGTTACTTGTTTTTAATGTAAATGACTTTACTACACTGCATATATCATAAACTGTAGCAAACCACATTAAACTGGAAATATTGCATTTTTATCCTTTAACTTTGGAAAGCCTGCATCAACATTGACCTTTACTACGAGAAGCACTATTATTATCCCAGAAAAAGACAAATGTTGCCATAGTAAATTAAGGTAAAACAAACAGTGCATGTGCATACAAGAGGTTCATAATATTAGTATAAAATAAGGAGTTTAGTGGATTCCAGCCAAACATGAAACGTCTACAGGAGGCTAGTAGTGTATGATAAAGGTTTGATGAAGCTTGGTGCAAAATCGAGGCAGTGATCATGTTCACCAAGTGATGGATGGATGGAAGTATGGACATGATCAGCATACGAGGGTCCTCATTTTCTGAATGAGGACCCTAAACAAGCAAAGAACAATAGAATCTTTAGCATGAGTGTAAGAGGACCAGTGAGGATGTTGCTCCTTAAATCTTTGGTTAAAACCCCTTCAATAGTTTGCTTTCTTACCAGCGTTTGTAATACAGTGGGGCTGAATGTTAGGAACGCCTGTAGATTATTCCACAGTAACTCAATGTCCTTGACGCTGCGTTGGAGAGCTTCGTTTGTGAAGCCAAGGGTTCTCATACCTCCTTCCACTCTCTTAGACACTTTGTAAACCTCAACTACACCTTAATAAAAAAAAACAACAGCAGGGATTGAGCTTTATAGAAAATACAGTGAATGTCGCATCTAACAAAATAACAAAATAGCAATATAACACAGTTTATATATTCATGTATATTTTTTAATACAAAATAGCTGTATGTTTACACATTAAACATTAAATTCAAAGTAAAATATATAATCCAAAATATTCAGTCTTGTAACAACACAGGACCACTAGAGTGCAGGGTTTTAAAAACAAGAAGCCACAATACAGACCTATATGGACCCATAGAGTACAATGGTTCATATGTATGGTGGTGTGCCTATAAACTAGATAGGACATGTTCTTATATACAGCACTATTGCATGAGTTAAATAAACGAATAGGATAATCCATTAGAAGTACCCCTACAAGGCTTTGATGCAGTCTTTTTTACTAGCATTGTTTATTATGTAGCCCCCCTCAGCCATACCGTAGTTCGAGGGACATTGAATGAACTATTACTACGTTCATTCTTTCATCTTTAAAAACAAAAAAAAGTACAGTTTGCAAAACATTTAGCCTTTTATTGGGACTCATAGCTTTGTATTGGTGCAGTATATAGACAGCATTTCTTGTGTGAATGATCTATTGCCAGAACACTGACAGTACAATGGGTTAATCATTGTGTATGATCCCTACAGTAATGTGAACTGACTTTGGGGACAGAAAGCAGATGATACAGTTCTGGAAATGGGTGATGGTTAGTAGAGCCATATGTAGATTCTGGGTAATACAGTCTTGTTTTACATTGGTGCGTTTTTATATCACAAAATCTAGTTTACAGTTGTAGATTCGTTACAATTTTTCCAACAGATCTTTTAACAAATACAAAATACTGCAGGATGTTAGGCAAGCTTTCTCTTTCATCCTGTTTTCCAGAGTGTATATCTACGTTCCTGTTTGCTCAGTTACAGCATACAGGTAGGTTAGGTTGCTGATGGCTGCTAGGAAACTTTTCATTTTCCTACATAAACCCTGTTTTAGTGGTTTTTAAATACCGCACTGTGAACATGCCTGAGATGTAGGACTTCCCTTGAGCGGAGAGCAGCACCTCACTGCAGACAGAGGGATTGCTGATTCCACACAGCACATCATTAGCCTTTCTGATCACCTGCACAGAAAACATACAGCCATCAAATCCTACTTCTTAAAGGAGTGCTAACCCATGCTTTATTACTGCCCCCCCCCCCCCTTGGATTGTGCTGAGAATCCCAAAAGGACATTTTCAAATACAGCACCACAGATTGCTGCATCCTAGTATCTTTGCTGTACGTCACATGGTCTAGATCAAGAGTGAACTTGAACTACGACACATGATAAGGTACAAGGAAGAAGCAGCAACTTCTTAACTATGATGTCAAGGGCTTAACCAGGGGAGCTCGGTTAATAAGATGTTGGGCCACGTTTTCAAAAAGTAGTTTTAGTTGTATTATTGCAATAATTGTGAAAATATCACTTGGGGCTATTTGTCTGACACAGAGTTTACTACAAATGAAGTTTCATGATTGCTGCTTTAACTCTCAAACCACATGAATTAATCCTCTTACTCCTGTTGCATTAGTGAGATAACCCTACTAATCAGCTTATATTAATTAAGGGAAGTTGTTCTGTTAGTGTTTCATTACACCACCCTGCGATATAAGTAACATGGAGGAGGCTGGGTGTGAACCAGCAATCCTGCACACCACAACAGAGCTTCTTAACCACTATGCCAGTCTTCATTCGTGGTTATAAAGCCTTTACCCTCATCTCACTGACAGGAGACAGCATCCACAATAGCTGTGCATCACACAACACAAGCAAAGAACCAAAAGATCTTCAACACATGAAAGCAGAGACCAGTGATAATCTGGCTAGTGCTAATAAGAGGTAAGAGAATGCATTTTCATAGCTTGGCTACCACTTAACTATAGATGAGAAATGCCTGTACACAGTTTAGATAAGTGGGTTAAAATGGAATGTGTTGGATATCCTTTTAAAATTGTGTTGGTAATTATAAAAGCATCCACACATATTCAAAACCTAAAAAAGTTACATGACTTGCTTTAAATGGTATTTGCTATTTACAATGCTGAAGTGTTTCTTAAAAGCTTAAAGCTAGTTTAAACTTGGAGACAATGAGTGTCTTGTGTTCTATTTCGCTCATTGGTGGAATCTACTTGCTCATAATTTCGCTCTCATAAGTTGGCGCAGACAGTGAAAGGAGTTCTGGTCTGCAAAGTAAAGGGTATGAACTCAATGGGTAGTGTTCAAACAATGGCTGGGCTGAACCACAGTATAAGAGCTGCACTATCGAAAGCTATCACAAGCACTAATATTAAAGCAAGCCTGAGGTCTGAAATTTAAAAACATTATTGAGATTTCCTTTTATGATATACCTGCTGAAATGTTTAAGTGTGACATACAGACAGATGGATGACTCCAAAATCCCCAGAATCTGATACACTAACTTATGGTAAAACATTTTTAAAAACTTGAATGCAAATCTTTAACATGATTTAATATCAGATGTGAAATTTAGTGTGCAGTTGATCTATCCTTGAAATTATTTCCATACAGGCCGCTTGGATGGTCATGGTATTTAAGCACCATTATATTTTTAATTACCTTGCAAATGTTCTCCAGGCACCTCTGTAGTGTATGAAACCTGGAATCCATCTGTGGGAATAAAAGCACATAGAACACTGCTAGCTTTAATACAAGACTTGACAATGGACTGGTCAGTATTCTCTGACATACAACAAGCAAAACAAAGCTAAACAAATATATATTCTGTCTAACCCCAGTGACCCACATTATGGAGATACTGTATTTTTAAATTAAAATTGCAGGGTCCCTTGGTCATGTTCAAAATAGAACCTTACTGTGTCGTAAAAAATGAAATTGTGTTAAAATTCAACAGGTTTTATTCAAAAAGTACAGTGGAATTGACTAAAAGATTAGAAGTCGTCCCTGATTTTTAATACTGCGTTACAAGGAGCCGTTAGCAATCGATTTCTGATTCAGAGGGACACTAAGGAGTGGAAACAGATAAGGTAAAGAGGTCAAGGGACACATGAGTAATGCTGCTTGTAGGACTATACTGGAGGTCTGGTGCAGTTCATATTACCAGAAGGCATTATCTAAACTCAGTCCATTCTCTGAGTAGCAATTGCAGGAATCAGAAGCACACTGACAAACCTGGTATTCATAGAGCAACAGCAGGTAAGAGAGGATGTGCAATCAGTGAGAATATGAAACTGCCAGAGGAGAGGCCCAATCTGGAGGAGAAAAAATGGTGCATTATTCATTTCTTTTACTTTAAAAAGGATCTGCCTGGCAAGCATCCATTCAGATGAATTGCCTCATTTTACAACACGAGCAGTTCCTGTATAGTGTAGAATCCCATTGGGTTCCAATCCCAGTTTATTACCCTGAATAATTCCTAACAGAGCTCTTAGCAGACCACAGCATTACCAGCAATGGCAACGCGATGGATTTGGAACATATATTGTACAGTGGTACCATACAGCAATGGCAAATGTATTGTGCGTTCATAGCAAAACAAAGTTATGGTAAATAGAGCCCACAGTATGAGGCAGACACTGTCTAGCGGTTGTAAATGGATAACTAGAGTCAAGGTAAAAGGCATGCAATGGAATAAGAATCTAAAAGAGACGACAGCACTTTAAAATGGAAAGCACACTTACCCTGCTTGTCAGGGCCTGCCCAACTGTGTTAGCCTGCACACCTGTGGTAAAACTCAGGAAACAGCTGGGCACACACTTGCTGGATTTAGAAACGTGTGTACAAAATAAAATGTGTACAATGAAGGTAACTGTTGTAGAGACCAAAATCATCCCATCCAATCCCTTTTTAAGAATGAAGTTTCAAGGTTGCTGTACTACTAAGGGTGGAGCTTGACTGCGGTTACTGTGCTATCAGAGCAAGGCTGTTTGACAGGGCTTGAACTTCCTGCCTTTCTACTGGCCTGTGGCCATCAATATTTGACAACTTGTCTGATACGCCCTGTATAGTGTTGACTTGTTTCCTGTTCTAACCTACTGTCAACACATGTGCTGATAGAACCTTTAGTGCAGTACAGGACTGTTCAGTAGATACATTGAAGCTGTTTGTTTAATGTACTGTATTATTGCCCTTATACATGTTTCCCATAGTAAAAGCATAGCAGTGTTTAATGGTGTAAGCATTGTGAAAGCATGGTTAAGCGATAGTAAATGTAGAGTAACTATGGGACACACATAAGAAAACTGCCAAATGACTGGGAAATGTAGGTGTGAAATGGAAATGGAGGTAAAGAAAGTTGGAAATGTATCTTTTATAATTATTCAGCTGATCCTATTAGGAATTGATATGTTGTGTGTAGGGTATCACTAATTATCATCGCTTCAGTCTGCAAAATGATTTCCATCAAGAGACATCCTACACAGGACGTATTACATAATTAGAAATCAAAACTTAAGCTCGTACTCAAACTACTATTAAACTTTTTTTTTTTAACTTCAGAATTGTGTCACATCATCTATGCACGGGATGGCACACAGGATGTGATGTACTGGAATTTTGACAAATCCTTAAGAGTGATTGGTTGATCTCTCATACAAGCTGTATAATATACAATTTCTACAGAACTGATTATCCATTGGAGATGAAAATGTTCAGACATTGAGTATTAGAATCTGGGGATATAAAGAGAGGCTTGTCTGTCCATCCTTATGCCATGAGTACGTCTTTACTTGCATCTAGAGGCCTGCTTATCCAAATGTGATGAAACCGGGTTGCGCCAATCTCTTTCACAAGATATTGAGGGTAATCAGAATATGTGGATATATGGAGGGCCCTCTTCTGTGCGTAGCGATCTGTGTTTCACACAGCAGTACCTATGCAGGTAATGGTGAACTATACTCAGGGCTTTAATACTTTTTACAGCCACGGTAGGGGAAGTTATGAACATACTTGTTTGCATTACATTAGTGCTTAAACAGGCAAAAAGAAACATTCTGTCCCTTTAAATCGTGAAGCTGGCATTTCACAAAAATATTTTTTGAAGAGGGTTTGCAAAAAATAAGATTATAAATAGTTTTGAAACACGAGAATAAACTTGATCCAAATCACCTGCTTCTTTAGAGAACACCTGGTCACTTGAGTCAATAATGTTGAACAGGTGTGTGTTCAGAAACTCGACACAGTCAATTGCTTTCTTCATCCTAACGATAAAGTCAAATAGACATGGTTGTGTACGCCCCGTGGTTTGCATGCTACTTTTACATTCAAATTATTGCAGGCATTTAAAAATCTACCACATGGGCAACCCTGTCTGCCTAAAACCTAGCAGCAGACAAGGTTAATGAACTGTACTCCTGCCAACGGACAGTACTGAAAGCTAGACCTACATGTATCTCCACAGCAAAGGAATTTGTCATGTTAGGGACAACTCATTTAAAATCATAAGTCTGTGCAACATGACACAGTGTAACCCCCCCACCCAACCTTAAAAAAAGCTATGGTTTTATTTGTTTTATTAACAATTGTCTTATTTTGACATCATTTCACTCAGTAATTGGAGGAATCTTAGTCCATATCACAAATAACACTGTCAAGTGACCATAAAAATCCAGGAGTGGATTGAATTATTCCTGCTGATTGGTAACAGTGACAGTCCTAAGTTGACGTTTTCAGATGGTTTTTTCCTTTATAAGCCTGTGTTGTAAATACAACCTGTTTAGGTGGTTACTGTACTCTAAAAAGAAATGTAATACAATACAGTATTCCAAAAGACCATTTGGCGATTCCCATCAAAGCTGGCTGAAGTATTCTGAATATGTCTTGCATGTGAATGGACTGATAAGTGGCAGGTTGGTTTTACTTACATCTCCAGGGGGGGCTTACATTTCTAAAGCTAAAGCTTCATTAGAGGGGTGCAAAAAAACAGGACTATCAGAGAGATCTGCTTTCTTTTAAGAGTCCGGCTTGAACAGAATTAGTAATCGCTCAGCAGGCTGGGCTGTGTTGTGAATGTGAGCCTGTGTGACGTGTTTATTGAAACTGTACAGTATCTTGTTATTGTAGAACAATGGGATTTGGGATCCCAGAGAACATGAATGGCAGAAGTCATGTAATTAAGTGTCAAATGAAACATCATTGTGGGACACTGCAGTTGTAACTGGAGATGAATTACAGCCTATATTTATAGCTGACCTTGTCTCATAGCGTGAAGCAGCCTCCTCATTCCCACATAGGGTAAAAGAAACACTCAGCTACTATTCTGAGAATAAAAGACAGGGATGCCTAGAAATATTCTCTCACATCAGAATAAATGCAAGTTTCATTTAAAAAAAAACAAAAACATTTAGGGTTATTTTATTTAATTCAATTTAAATCTTTTACCTCTTTTTTTTTACCCCGATTTAGAACGTTTAGAAGAAATGGTCCCTGTTGATTTTGCCCACCAATGCAACACTCCTGAGGAGTCCCCAGCAAAGGCTGGCGTGGTCACACAGCCAGGGCAGGAACCAGCGCTCTCCTGTCTGTACGAGTCACAATGCACGCCACACGAACATGGCTTTACCGAGAGCTACTCAGGGATCAGGTGGTCTATTTTATGGATCAAAACAGTGTTGGATCCAACTACCACTCCCCTATAACGATATTAATCTACTGAGCTCCTTTTATAAAAAGAAAACACAGTGGGAATAGGTCAGTGAAAACACATCCGCTTATATAAACCTGTGTCTTGAATTAAAATAGACAGAAACACAGAGACAACAAATCTTTCTTCAACCAGTATTTATACAGTCCTTCATATTTTAAAATACATAAATATAAATAAAATAGTTATTTACATCTAATGACAACAACAGTATTGTTATATACAATACAAGTTGTATGTGAGTATATTTCAAAAGGCAGCCTTTTCAACAAAAAAAAAAATTATATTGTGCAAAATCACTTTTCATGTACAGGTAAATGACATCAACATGTGCAATGCTATGTGATAGTATTTGTTTTAATACTAGATAGCTAAAGCGCTGTGTTTTATAAAAGAGATACTGGCTAGCAAGGCTGGTGCTAATGCCTTCGTAGTCTTCACCTTATTACCTCAATGGCTACGTCAACTTGCAGTTAAAACCTTCAAGTTAAATCTATCTTAAATAGATATGGATACCGCCTTTCCTAAACACTGGAGCTAAATTGCATATTGACCAAGGGTTGGAAATTGTGAACAAAATTATTTCTGGCTGCTGCTCAGAACTGAATCAAACTAATAATGACACAATACAATGGATACTATCTGGTATGACTCTAGCTGCCTTAAATGTACCCGTGTGCAAATGTCTTATTTTGTGCGTGTCATTGCAACAGACCTTACTGCAGTATTCTAGCTGTAACTATTTTCTTTTATTTTCCTCCATTATTTGATTCAGTCCTATTCTTTTAAAACGTTGGTTAATTTCACAAAACTAGAACCTGACTTCTGGTAAGTGATACAATCCAAGGCCTCTTAAGCACTCTCAAGTTGTTTGGTTCACATTTTGTAACATGGAATGTTCTCCTCTAAAAAAAAAAAAAAAATAGGAGTTCATTAAGTAAAAAGATGCTTCTGGTTTTACGTTAATTCATTTCAATTTCAGCTGGGGAAAAAGGAAACCTTATATGGCACTAGTATTACGGCAGGTTAGTTTGACCAGGCCTTCTTTATAATGGTTATGTAAAAGCTGCTGTCTGTGATACAAACACACCACCCTCGAAACACTGTAAACAATCTTCGCTTCCCCTGATCGCTCAGGGTGTCCCTCACTCAGTCTTGGAGTCCTTCTCTGGCTCGGACGGCGTCTTTCTCGAATCTAAATATTCGGCGATGTAGTCTGTGTTCTGATACAGGACGATTCCTGAAAGCGCCAATACAACTCCAGCGCAGCTCAGCGCAGAGAGTTCGCTGCCGAACAGGAACTGCGAGAGAAGCAGGTTTCCCACCACGTTTAGATTGCCCAGGATGTGCAGAGTAACGGCCGAGGTGAGGGTGAGGACACAGAAGCTGGCGAGGTTGTACAGGACTGATCCCAGGCAGCTCAGCAGGATGAACAGCCACAGTCTGTTGTCATATTTAATAGGAGTCTCCAGCACTGCCCAGTTCTCCAGTGCAAGCGCTGCAATGAAGAGGATGCAAAAACTCGGAATGGCCATCAAGTAGAGCAGGAAGACTGAATTGATCTTTTCCTCTTGGAGGAGAATACCTGAAAACAAAGAAAAGATGAGATCATTTACTAACGCTTCCAGTTAGCTGGTTGATCACAAAACCTTAAGGATCCCAAAGACTCTGTGTCAACAGTATGGCTAGATAACCTATTCCATCCCTCACCACTCTCTGTGTAAAGAAATGTCTCCTACCCTCTATCCTAAGTCGGTCTCCACTTAAGTTCCAACTGTCCTAAAGTCCCAGTCTCAGTGCTATGCTTAGAATATTAGCTTACTTTGGTAATTTGTTTAAGGATTTTAAAGACTGCAATCAAGCCCCCACCCTAATTCTTATTTGCTGTAGGCTAAATAAATTCAGTTCCCTCTTCATAGCTCAATCCCGGGATTAGTTTGGTTGATCTTCATTGAACTCTCTCCAAGGCCACAATGTCCTTTTGGTACTGTTGTATCACCAGTACTGTTGTACAACCAACATTAGATTGAACTACTGTGTCACTCTGCATCAGTATTTGTAATACAGAAGCCCAAATTAACTATTAAAGTCAGTCTTGTCTGATGGCTTTCCATTGTGACTGACATTTTCAAAAGGGAGATGTATCTATTTTAGCATCATTACTCAAAAATAGAGTCCGCTGATCACTCTGGTCTGTCTATCCCCAACTCGATAACTGCCTTGATTTTGAACCACTATACACCTAATCTCCTACAGATGTTTCAGGGTGGCTAGCCTGATAAGCTCTCATTATTATTATTACATGATTTATAAGGACCCCTTTATGTGAATGCACTGGTTTATATATAACTTTAAAAGAAAAGGATTTGAGGAATTTGCACAAAGTAGAAACTACAATGTATTCAGGATGTTTGAGACCACAGAACTTTCCACTCTAAATTTAACTACATGAATAAAGCCATTATATAGAGCCAACAGACGCCCCCTTCACTATGCAAATACATAAAGCTGTAGGAGTTCAAGTTCTACAATAAATGTATCCAAATCAATGGTTTACTACAGTAGCTCCATCTACTGTGACAGGTAGGGTGTGCTGATACTCTTACTTACCTTGAAGACATTTGAAGTTGTTAGGTATTAATTAAATGGAGTGTTAATTACTCAAAGCAATGCGCCCCTCGGTTTCCCTTGGTTACACACTTAATCAATACCAATCTGACACTGCTATTACACATAGAACCCGCCATGATCAAACAAACTAGAAATACATTTATATTCGATAAGCCATTACTTGTCACCTTTCTTTTAGCCTTTTGATATTCAACTTTTAATTTCCTTAGTTTCCTTAGAAATGCGCCATGTTTGCAGTGAATTGTGGGATTGAGGTCCTGGGCAAGGAGTTCTCTCCGATTAAACCCGACAAAGAAATACAAATGCCAGTTTCCACAATCCGTTGCTAGTTTTGCTAAATATTTTGTTCAGTTTACAACCTCAGTACGGCAGTATGGATGAGAGGAAAATTTGCTTCCAATTGGCTTTTAAAACTCAGTTGTAAAGGTCAGCTCTTCTTGTTTTGAATTAAATACATTCACAAACAGGTTTGTTTTGATTTACTTAATACCTGCTGACATACAGTATTTCGTAAAGGTAATTACGAGTATCAGCACCCCTAGGGACAGGAAACATCCCCTCCCAAGTCAGTCACTTCATATTCAGTTACCAGAATGTCTATTAATATTCTGCTTCTTAAATAGCACTACCCTCGTGTCACTGTTTCTGCAAAGAAGTGTTTACAAGGAGCCAGTCACAGTCACTTCCTATTCCCATAGATGGAGAAGGATCAGATGAGGGAGTCTTGCTTTTTTTTTTTTACTACAGCTTACTAGACAGATAATAACCCTGTAATTTAAGCACGCCAACATGTACAGTAATGTAATACTTGTGCGGTATTTTAGAAGCATTACATCGCTCTTGAACTAATAGCCTGTAGATACTTTCTGATTTAGGGTTCACTGGAAATTCAATGTTATTTTAGGGTCCTTCAAAATGTGGGCCCTTGTGCACTGATCATCCATCTGTCCGTCTGTCTGTCTGCAAGTCAGGCTGTCTGGCACACTCTACATGGTGAACACAACAACTGCTTTGAATTTCAAGACTTTTTCCCTAAGCCTCCTGTAGACCTTTCTGATTGCATTTTGGTTATAATCAGAAAACACATTTTCTACAATGGGCAAGGCTCTATAAAATCACAAATTTGCCAAGCCAAAAACTATTGCATGGAAGCTGATTCACCTTTAATGGAACTACCACAGAGTATATGTTGCCTACTTTGCATCCATTTTTTTTATGTGAACTCCAGTCTCCAGTATCTATCAGCATTATGAGATGTGATAAATATTAAAAGATAATATTGTTTAAAGATGGTGCTCACATTAAAAGAAAAGAAAAAGAAAAGCCGGACCTACATATGATATAATACACATGGAAATAATCCAATAAGAATGTGTCAATAGATGTTCATTTCTGCAAACCTACCCTATAGCAGTTACATTAAAGGTGAACTTTCATAGTAAATTTTTTGGCCAACACAAAACAAAATTCACCATTTTATAGACGCTGTACAAGTATTTACAAGACAATGCACACCCTTTGTATGTGTGTGCTCTAGTTTTATAATTACCTTGTTGAAATGTAATTAATATTACCAGGTGCCATAAATTAAGCCTATGATATTTATAAGCAACTGGTTCTGCAACACTTTAAAACAAAGGCTGCATATGCATTTCAAAGTAACATCTGAATAACTTGTCTTTGTAGTTATTTTGTAATTGTTTTT
>JAGXEW010000693.1:0-60807 GCA_030684275.1 Acipenser oxyrinchus oxyrinchus
CAAACAAATCAATTACATAGTACAGGTTACCACAGTAATTCACCACATTTAAAAAATTCCTTCCATTCTGTTATCGTTTGATTATTGACTCTGTTAAACCTGATCAAAGATACATCACGTGTTTGATTATAGAGTTCCAAGGAGATTTACTTAACTTTGAAAGTGTTATTTGTATAAAATTTGAAAATTATTTGAAAAGTTTGACCAATATTAAAATAATTTCAAATAATCATTTGTTTGGAGACAAAATATTTCAATAATTTATTACTGAAACCTCATATTAATATCGTGTTGAAAAAATAGATGTTTTATGGTTTCTGAAGTAATTTATAATGTTCCTGAGTGTTCTGAAGAAAAGGACACCAATTCCAAGATGCTACTGTAAACAATAGATTTTTAGTGAATTTTGTTTTAGATCGCACTTCATATAGCGGTGGAATATGTGTGGTATGTGCGTGCTACTTCACATAAATTACGACGAGAGAGACAATATCGACTTTCTAAGCTGCATGGAAACCCAGCCATTGTTAATTTATAATGCCCTGGCGTTACTAAAGTAATTACAATGTATTATAACAATATTTTTACATATCTACGAACTATGGACCCCTAGAATTAATTAAATCGGATATGACAGGTTAAACTGTAATTTATTTATTTGTCTTGTAGAAAAGCAGTACATTTACATTTTGGTAGGCACCAGTACCTTGCATTTTATATTTTTTCCAGATCGCCCAAGAGGCTATGGACACATTAGACACCTCGGGTCAAGCCAGAATAAAAATAAAAACTCAATGACCGATTGTATTTTCATAGGACACAAGTTATGACGATTGTGGATAACATATACAGTATGACTTCAATTTTCCACACCCAGATTACATAGCATGATCTGTGCCATTTTAAGATTATATAAACTGTTTGCTTTCGATTATTGCTGGATGCGGATAATCAGTTGACATCAGAGCATAACTCCAAACCATGTTCAGTTTAGCTGCAAATTACATGTCTGTCTTTAAAGCTTAGTCTTTAAGTCCACAGCACTTCCTGTTGTTTTGTTTAATGCATATTATGCCTTCTTCTGCCACCTGGTGGCAGTACTAATGAAGTGCAGCTGATTTGGTGTTATCGCACAGTGACAGTATCGCGACAGGTGAATAGCTGGTTATGGCTATGTGAGAGTGGAGGGATCTGGACTGGCCGTCAGGTGCATGCGTGAGCCTGTAGGGGGTTGGACACCCGTGTACTCCCCACACTGTCAGGCAATGTCTTGTTGACAGGAGTCAACTGCTTGAAGAAATCGGCTGGGGTGGGACTATCGGGGTGAATGAATGAATAAAAGGGCACTATTTTGTATCCTCTCTGGCTCATACAGGAAGTATAGTGGAGCGTGACTTCACGGCAGAATCCTGAGTCTCGGAAGGGAAACTGTAAACTCTGGAGCAGCGAGTCGGGGAGACAGTGCGGCAACTCCAGCGTGAGACACACAGACCCGGTGGTGCAAGTAAGCTATGCAGTTTTTTTTTTTTTTTATCACTATATCAGATAGCTAGCTTAGCGGGACTGAGCCGTCCCACAGTGGATAAGAGAGGATATTGAGCAGTGCCTGTTTCTCGGGGCTTCCACTGCTAGAGGGAGCAACGAGCCGCGGTTAAAAAGCTGCACACTTTATTTTGCAGTTTTCCTTAAAGTATTTTGTTTTCCTTTTTCCTTTTTCGCGTTTTCACTTTGTTTTGGTTTACACACCTGCGTGTGTGTTGAATGAAGATGGGGCACAATGCCATTGCTCGTAGAGTGCCCTGAACTGTCACAGAAGCACCTGCCAACTGAGCAGGGACTAATAAAACTGGGCACCTGTGCCGCGTTTCATATTTGAACTTTTGTGTCTGCCTGTGTTTTCCCACACACTTCCATAGGCTACCACTGTACATTTTGGGATCTTTCATTTTGCTCGAGTTCCTTAAATATGTCCATCTATAGATTTAAAACAGCAGCATTCTTACTTTACAGCATTTTTTCACACCTGCCTAAAACTTTTGCACAGTACTGTGTGTATATATATATATATATATATATATATATATATATATATATATATATATATATATGAGAGGAGCGGTAGTTCCTCATACAAGTTAGAAATACTTGTCGGAAACTGCCACGATTTAATTATACATAGGGCATAGAAAATTCACGGTACTTTTCAAGAAATTCACGAATGACAATAAAAAACCAATACATTTCACAGATTGTCACGGAAAAGCCATTTTATTAAAAAAAAAAGTCTCTATTGTACGTTGCCTAAAATTAATAGCACATCAAAGAAAGTCACCGAGGTTGAAACATTTAATGGTAGCTACTGAGTCAACATTTACATTGTAACGTTTAAAACAATCTTTTAAAATGTAACAAACAAGGGTCATTTAAACGTCGCTGAAAAAAGTGACAAGCAGACAAAACTGATTAAAACAAAACAAGTTTGAATGACAAATTCGGCAACATTGTCGAGTTTTTTGTAAACATTTAAAACTTAGGCAATGTTCATACAGTAATTAAACGGACTGTGTTGTATAGCATTATGCTGACTTTGAAAAACAAAATGTTAAAAACAGGGTTAAGTGCAAGTGACAAAACCGAAACTTTGTGTTTTTCTTTACATACACTAAATTATATATGATGTTTTAAACCACATAACATCGTGCTACTTGAGCGAATCAACCTATACAAAATAATCTGAAGAACAAGAACAGGAAACACAAGAAAAAAATCGTATGCGACTTTTTATCCATCTAGCGTGTTGTGCACACACACACACACACACACACACACACACACACACACACACACACTTACTTATCTGGACCGTGAGCAGAAAACTAGTTATTTGTTGAAGGCTAGCATCGTGCATCTTGTTGCAGTTTCAACACTCATGGTTTGTCTTTGTGGTGTAAAACCTGTCCATATGTAGAAACTGCTTTCGTTCTGCATCCACAGTTTGGTGGAATTGACAAAAAAACAGCGTGCAATTTTTGCCATGTTTCGAATCTGATTTCATACCTCGCCCAGAAATCAACAATATTGACATTTTTCACGGTAGGCAGGCAAATACATGATTTCCGTGAAATTCGTGAAATCGTGAATTTTCCGTGGCCCTAGTTATACAACAAGACACTAGTGCTCCATCACTTGCAGCATCACTGGAGTAGCGGTTAGAGCACTTTGTTCTTGACTGGAGGGTTGTGAGTTCAATCACAGGTGGGGGACACATTGCTGCTTTACCTAGTTTGGTCCAGTAAAAAACCTGACTGTATAAATGGGTAATTGTATGTCACAATTGTAAGTTGGCCTGGATAAGTGTGTCTGCTAAATAAATAATAATATGTGTGTTTGGTTGGTACTTGGATGGGAGACTGCCTGGTAATACCAGGTTCTTCACACTTTTCTTTGAAGTTTAATTAACAAATAGTAGATTAAACAGCAAAAATGAGCTGATTTACTTTTAATTTATTGATGCCAGCTCACTGTGCTCGGTTTAAATAATTCCCACCTTGCTTTGCTAACACGGACATAAACAAACAAGATAGCTGCTTCTGCATCCAGCGCTCAAAGAATATCACAGACATTTGCAGAGTTTTTTAGATGTTATAGTAATAAAATAATGACTTGGATCGCATTATTGAGGAGTTTGGTGATAAAACGAGTGATCAGGAGATGATTTATCGGTATGTACGACTATGAAGAGATATGTGAAAAATACGGCAAACAAGGGTGGGGCGGGACTGGAGATGCAGTACTGAGGGTCCTGTTGATATGCAGTGCCTTTTAAACCAGTTTTACTGTGAAAAAAATACTTTTAAACTAGCATGTTTAAAATAAACTGCATGTGTGAAAATAAATTGGACCTGACACACCTGAGACACGCTGAATAAATGGACCGCAAAGGGTTAATACTTTTCTGCTGCACGCATGTATGCTTGACTCATGTATTCATTTTTCATTGCTCCACTTTAGAATAAGCCAAGTTAGAAGCAACCATTGTGTGAATGTTGGGCCCCAGCACATTTCCAGTTGTGCCTATTTGCTTGATGCTTGACAAGGTTGCCCCAATTGCTTCTCCTAACTTGGGCTTTTATGTTTGATATCACCCTTTTAAATGGCTGTTGTGTTTTTAACTTTTTTTTACATTGACAATGCTTTTGTTATATATATATATATATACAGTACTGTGCAAAAGTTTTAGGCAGGTGTGAAAAAATGCTGTAAAGTAAGAATGCTTTCAAAAATAGACATGTTAATAGATTATATTTATCAATTAACTAAATGCAAAGTTAGTGAACAGAAGAAAAATCTAAATCAAATCCATATTTGGTGTGACCACCCTTTGCCTTCAAAACAGCATCAATTCTTCTAGGTACACTTGCACAAAGTCAGGGATTTTGTAGGCATATAGTCAGGTGTATGATTAAACAATTATACCAAACAGGTGCTAATGATCATCAATTCAATATGTAGGTTGAAACACAATCATTAACTGAAACAGAAACAGCTGTGTAGGAGGAATAAAACTGGGTGAGGAACAGCCAAACTCAGCTAAGAAGGTGAGGTTGCTGAAGACAGTTTACTGTCAAAAGTCATACACCATGGCAAGACTGAGCACAGCAACAAGACACAAGGTAGTTATACTGCATCAGCAAGGTCTCTCCCAGGCAGAAATTTCAAGGCAGACAGGGGTTTCCAGATGTGCTGTCCAAGCTCTTTGAAGAAGCACAAAGAAACAGGCAACGTTGAGGACCGTAGATGCAGTGGTCGGCCAAGGAAACTTACTGCAGCAGATGAAAGACACATCATGCTTACTTCCCTTCACAATCGGAAGATGTCCAGCAGTGCCATCAGCTCAGAACTGGCAGAAAACAGTGGGACCCTGGTACACCCATCTACTGTCCGGAGAAGTCTGGTCAGAAGTGGCCTTCATGGAAGACTTGCGCCAAAAAGCCATACCTCCGGCGTGGAAACAAGGCCAAGCGACTCAACTATGCACGAAAACACAGGAACTGGGGTGCAGAAAAATGGCAGCAGGTGCTCTGGACTGATGAGTCAAAATTTGAAATATTTGGCTGTAGCAGAAGGCAGTTTGTTCGCCGAAGGGCTGGAGAGCGTACACGAATGAGTGTCTGCAGGCAACAGTGAAGCATGGTGGAGGTTCCTTGCAAGTTTGGGGCTGCATTTCTGCAAATGGAGTTGGGGATTTGGTCAGAATTAATGGTCTCCTCAATGCTGAGAAGTACAGGCAGATACTTATCCATCATGCAATACCATCAGGGAGGCATCTGATTGGCCCCAAATTTATTCTGCAGCATGACAATGACCCCAAACATACAGCGAAAGTCATTAAGAACTATCTTCAGCGTAAAGAAGAACAAGGAGTCCTGGAAGTGATGGTATGGCCCCACAGAGCCCTGATCTCAACATCATCGAAGTCTGTCTGGGATTACATGAAGAGAGAGAAGCAACTGAGGCTGCCTAAATCCACAGAAGAACTGTGGTTAGTTCTCCAAGATGTTTGGGCCAACCTACCTGCCGAGTTCCTTCAAAACTGTGTGCAAGTGTACCTAGAAGAATTGATGCTTGGTGCTGTTTTGAAGGCAAAGGGTGGTCACACCAAATATGGATTTGCCTAAAACTTTTTTACATTGACAATGCTTTTGTTATATATATATATATATATATATATATATATATATATATATATATATATACAGTACCAGTCAAAAGTTTGAGTACACCTGCTTGAAACCAGGTTTTTCATGATTATCTGTGCTTTTAACTGTATAAACTTGTCTATAAACACTTAATATTTAATTTTATGATACGTGTACTTATATAAGCTTATAATCATAAGTGAATTGCATTCAAAAATGTTATTTTTAAATGAAAATATAAATCTTGTCAATTTCAATGAAATGGTCACCCAAAGCAAGGGGATTTCAGTCTGAAGCCCAAGTCAGTTAAAAGTCTGAAATGTGTATAAGACGGTGTTAGAACACTGGCCTAAGTTTAAAAGTGTCTTTGTTAGATGTTCTCCGAGTTAACTAGCATGTTACCTAATTAACCTTTTGTCACCAGTTATTGTTAACAGGTGAGGGTCCATGATTACTATAAATATAGGTAGCATAGGCACAAATTTGTCATTCCTGAATGTAAGGGAGCAGAAAATAGCAAAATACGCTCAGTTAAGCAAAGAAAAAAGTCTGTAATTACTTTAAGAAATGAAGGTCAATCTTTAAGACAAATCGCAAGAACTTTGCAAGTGTCTGTAACTGCTGTGGCCAAGACCATCAAATGATTTGAAGAAACTGGCATTCATGATGACCGAACAAGGTCAGGCAGGCCAAGGGTGACCTCAGAATCAGAGAACAAGTTCATTCGAGTCACAAGTCTGCGAAACCGGCGATTAACTGCCCCTGAAATACAAGCTCAGCTAAATGCTACTAGAAGTACAAATGTTTCAACATCAACTGTTCAGAGGAGATTGCGTGAAGCTGGCCTAACTGGAAGAATTGCTGCAAAGAAACCATTGTTAAGAGTGCAGAATAAGAGGAAGAGACTTGCCTGGGCCAAAAACACAGAAACTGGACGTTTGAGGAGTGGAAGTCAGTCTTATGGACCGATGAGTCAAAATTTGAAATATTTGGGTCCAACCCTCAGTATTTGTAAGGCGCAGAGAAGGTGGCGCATGAGTTCTGCATGTGTGGTTCCCACTGTCAAGCATGGAGGAGGCAGTGTCGTGGTCTGGGGTTGCTTTGCTGGTGACAGAGTTGGTGATCTTTACCAAGTCCATGGCAAGCTCAACCAGCATGGCTATCATAGCATACTTCAGAGGCATGTCATTCCATTAAGATTACGGCTAGTTGGGCAGTCCTTCATTCTTCAGCAAGATAATGACCGAAACACACCTCAAAGTTGTGCAAGAACTATCTGGCTGAAGAAGGAAAGTGAAGGACAACTCAATCTAATGACCTGGCCTGCCCAGTCTCCAGACCTCAATCCCATAGAACTTGTATGGGACGAACTGGACAGAGGAGTCAAAGCAAAGCTACCCAAAAGTGCCCTACATCTCTGGGAATTGCTGCAGAAGAGCTGGGAAGACATGTCGGGTGATTTCCTGCTGAAACTTGTTAACCGAATGCCTTGTGTTTGTGAGGCTGTTATTAAGGCAAAGGGTGGCTATTTTGAGGAATCAAGATTTAGAGACAATTTTCAATTTTCTTGAACATTGCTTTGATACTCCTTATGTTTTGTTTTGTATATTGTAACATGTGTTTTCATTTTCAAGTATCTACAGAAACATTATACGATGTAAAACATTGTCAATTATCAAAAAACCCTAGTTTCCAGCAAGTGTACTCAAACTTTTGACTGGTACTGTGTGTATATATATATATATATATATATATATATATATATATATATATATATATATATATTACAGAAGCATAAGTGCTACATGTTTATTTAAAATAAAAATAAAAAAACACTGGTAACTAATGTTATGAACTATTTATTTATCTTCTTTGTTTTTCTCTCACAACTTACTGATGAGATCAAATGCGGTAGGTCCAGGGAAAAAATAAATAAAAAATCAGAATATAGTGTAAAATTAAATTGTACAGAACTGTCGGCAGACAGTCTTTACAAAATAAATTCCAAAACAAAAATAATTCTAATTGTACTGATACAGTTCTTAAATTGGTGACGAATAAAAAAATAACTGAGCAATTGTGTGATTTGTAATTTTATTGGATGCAGAGCTCCAGAAAAAGATGGGGAGGAGGATGTGATATGCTAATACTATACAGGGAATCATGGTGATTGAAGTTCTTTGCTGGTAAATCAAAAGGAATAGAAAAAACATGCATGATTAAAAGCAAAAAATAACCAAACCATCAAAGACAACATTTACCTGCCAGATGCTTTCAAAACAAGCCAAATTTGGCTGGAAAAACGCCAATCTGGCAGCACTGATCAGGGGGAGTAGCATGTAAAAGTTGCATGCGAAACGCCTGCATTACCTATTAAATGTTATTTATTATTTTCATTAAAGATTATTGACAATTAGCTTTGTGTCTGTGTCATTGCACCTCTTTGATCTGCTACAATAATAACACTAAGATTTTTTAATCAATAAAGTGATTTTTCAATGTCGCCAAAAACCTGACATGGAATGACAACATAAGTACAGTAGTGTGTACTTTGTTATAATTAGTTGTAAAGAATTAGAAGAATTGCTAGCATTTAAAACCTAGTTTCCCAGGTTTTAAATACATTTATTCCTCCTCATTAATTATTAAAAACCCAATAGTGCTACGTTTAGAAATACTAAATAAATGCAACAGCAAATGTTTTGACTCGATGTCTTTGAAGACATTGAGAAATTAGTTACTTCACCTCAAAAAATAAAATGATTTGAAATATGGACTTCATTGTGATCTGCTGATTTTCTCGGTTGGTTTGTACAGCTGTTCTTAGGTGAAATCAGTAAAGATTGTTGTGTTTATTAAACTACAGGTGGCACATACAGCCTTGGTGTCTTACAGGGTCATGCAAAAACTGTAAATAACATGCTTCAAAACTCCTGTAGTTTATATAGATATAAATGCTTAATACAAATTATAATTATAATAACAACAATACAGTATATGTATCACATTCCAAATAACAATGCTTTAAAGAGATAGTGTTTATCCTGAAATCTAAAATTCTGTGCTTGAAGCAAATAATTGTATAAACATTTACGTGCTATTTTCTTCTCTTTTCAAAGTTCAAATGGATATTCACTTACCTTTGCTATTAGCAGCTGCTGATAAGCCGGTGTTAATAGGAAGGTCCCTGTCATGTACAAAAACATAACAGGCTCTACAGTTATGATTTTTCTGATTTTGTCCAGTCTCTCACACATTGTTGCAGAAACAGCTTGAGCCACAGTTGTATGTAGCGACAGGAGGGAGCTTTCGCCAGAACAAAAAGCTTTTTAGGTGTAGAAGTCACATGCTATTTCATATGAGGAAATGGTCTCTTGAGTCCAGTAGATATGTAACATCAAATCTAACCTATGTACGTAAGGCAGTTATAAACTTCCTCCTGACTGTCATGGGGTTTCCTGTTGGTTTTTAATCCTTACAATAGATGTCTAAAGTTCACAGTGCTGTCCTGACTTCTCCATTTAGGAGGTGGGAGATGCAGTCTTGTACTCAGGGTTAACTGTGAAAAAAAGCCAAAGCTCTCATAAAATCCTTCCGCCATGTGTACTTAATGGCAGGTATGGTAGGGGTGTGTCTTTATGTCAATAAATGCACAGGTCTTAGTGTACAAAAACATGCTGTTTCAGTTAAACATTAACTACATTTAACTATATTGTATTTCTTCATTTATTTTACCAAGCTTTTTTGTTTATATCACATAAAACACAATGTAAGATGAAATAAACCTACAGCACTAGTTAGTGTGGGTGCCAGGTAACACATTTCTGTGCTTTCTGTTTGTTATTTTCCCCAGGGTACAATAGAAAGCGAAAGCTGTCCAAGCAAAGGGATGAATGCAAGGGGGTGTTAGTAATAGGGTTTCCATTTGTATTCAGCCAGCCATACTCTAATACCAAGAGACTTCATTTCATAGAGAACAAAAAAAAAGCCTTTCTTCTGTGATTTCACAAGAGATAATTGTCATACATATAGGTGTAACTAAACATCTAGGAATATTCAAGATTTCAATTAAACTTCCTCTTATTATAGCATTTCCAGTATACTGTAATAAAAATGATACCCCCCCCCCAATATATTTGCATACACCTGTATCTAGAGAACTGCTTGTCCAATTGTGATTAAACTTGCTTATTTTAGTACAATATATTGTGTGTATTATAATGCAGGGATAAGCAGAGGCTGTTTTCTCCATGTATTATTGAAGTGATTTAATTGTCTGTCACTTTTTTAATTTGCTTGTATCACTTTAATTCAGCTGCTTCATTCATGCCTTTGTTTGTGCACATTGACTGGGTGCCATAGAAAAATAAAAATAAGTCTCACCTTTTTTCACGCTGTTTTGATAATACTTTTCGGGTAATTTTGATTTCCATGTAGTTTTCTTTTAGGAGAGAAATTAACTTTCCAAATGCAAATAATCTCATTAATATTAAAATACAGCGGTTATATTTAAATATTTCTGTCTGAGTTCCAATTTGGCCTTGCATGACGACTGATAATAATTATAATATAGTGCAATTCATGCAGCACATTCAAAGCGCTTTACAATCTAAAAACACACTAACACATAATCATAAATAATCACACTTACTATACAAATTCATAATAGCAGATCTCCTATATAGGCTGATATGCCAA
Organism: Acipenser oxyrinchus oxyrinchus; assembly: GCA_030684275.1. NCBI lineage: Eukaryota > Metazoa > Chordata > Actinopteri > Acipenseriformes > Acipenseridae > Acipenser > Acipenser oxyrinchus. Next base: position 10,398 of record JAGXEW010000693.1, read on the forward strand.
TTTAAAAAGATGCGTTTTTAAGTGACTTAAAAATATCAACTTTTTTTTTAATCTTTAATGGTCTGTGGAAGGGCATTCCATAACTTAGGGCATTTTGCTGTTATGCATCCATCTCCCATAGACCGGAGCCTAGTTTTCTATCTCCCATAGACCGGAGCCTAGTTTTCTATCTCCCATAGACCGGAGCCTAGTTTTTGGGACTCTTAAGAGCCCAGCTTCAGCAGATCGCAGGTTTCGCACAGGAATATATTCAATTAACATACCAGAGATGTAGCTTGGTGCCAAGCCATTCAAGGCATTATATGTAAACAGCAATATTTTAAAATCAATCCTGATACTGTGCAGCTTTCTTAAACTGTGTTTCCACTAACTTTTTAGCTTGTGTTGAAGAACCGTGAGGCCTGCCTTATATGGCCACCAAAAAATCCAGGCATAGTGTTAAACAAATAAGAACATAAGAACATAAGACAGTTTAGAAACGAGAGGAGGCCATTCGGCCCATCTTGCTCGTTTGGTTGTAAGTAGCTTATTGATCCCAGAATCTCATCAAGCAGCTTCTTGAAGGATCCCAGGGTGTCAGCTTCAACAACATTACTGGGAAGTTGGTTCCAGACCCTCACAATTCTCTGTATAAAAAGTGCCTCCTATTTTCTGTTCTGAATGCCCCTTTATCTAATCTCCATTTGTAACCCCTGGTCCTTGTTTCTTTTTCAGGTCAAAAGTCCCCTGGGTCGACATTGTCTATACCTTTTAGGATTTTGAATGTTTGAATCAGATCGCCACGTAGTCTTCTTTGTTCAAGACTGAATAGATTCAATTTTTTAGCCTGCATATGACATGCCTTTTAAACCTGGGATAATTCTGGTTGCTCTTCTTTGCACTCTTTCTAGACCCATAATATCCTTTTTGTAACGAGGTGACCAGATCTGAACACAATATTCTCGGTGAGGTCTTACTAATGCATTGTAAAGTTTTAACATTACTTCCCTTGATTTAAATTCAACCCGTCTCACAAAATATCCGAGCATCTTGTTGGCCTTTTTATAGCTTCCCACATTGTCTAGATGAAGACATTTCTGAGTCAACATAAACTCCTAGGTCTTTTTCATAGTTCCCTTCTTCAATTTCAGTATCTCCCATATGATATTTATAAATCACATTTTTATTGCCTGCATGCAATACTTTTCTCTATTAAATGTCATTTGCCATGTGCCTGCCCAGTTCTGAATGCTGTCTAGATCATTTTGAATGACCTTTGCTGCTGCAACAGTGTTTGCCACTCCTCCTATTTTTGTGTCGTCTGCAAATTTAATGAGTTTGCTTACTATACCAGAATCTAAATCATTAATGTATATTAGGAATAGCAGAGGACCTAATACTGATCCCTGTGGTACACCACTGGTTACCTCGCTCCATTTTGATGTTTCTCCTCTAATCAGTACTTTCTGTTTTCTACATGTTAACCACTCCCTAATCCATGTGCATGCATTTCCTTGAATCCCTACTGTGTTCAGTTTGAGAATTAATCTTTTATGCGGGACCTTGTCAAAAGCTTTCAAAATACAAAACCCCAAAAATAAACTACATAAAAACCACTGTGTACTATCCTTGAATTATTTGCTTAACATTTTTTTGACTACATATATATATTTATTATAAACGTAGTATACACTTGCATATATAATATATACAGATTTTCCTGCAGAACCATAGCTTCAGCAATTCTGATCCTTTTGGTAACTACAAATGAGATAAAATACCAGCACTTTAGATTAATGATCCTTTCAAAATGTTTAGTACAGTACATTTTTATATTTTTATATTTTTTGTTGCTGTTATTGAGGATCCAGTATACCGGTAGTCCATACGTGTTCAACACATTTGTCAGTAGATGCTAATCCACCTTCGGCTTTCTGGAACTTTGTTATGCAAGTCTTGCAGCAAGATGATGTTAAGCCCACATTTGTCTTTTTGAACAAATTAATGGAACCAACAGGTTTTTTTTCATGTTTTTGTTGTTCTAAAACAAATCTTGCTCGATAAATTAGGTTTAAGAGATTGAACTTCAACTCTAGGTGATCGCTCAGCCGTGGTGCAGTCGGTAGCCTGCAGCAATAATACAGGAGACCACTGACACCAATTCCCTGCTATGCTAATTTAATACATTTTGGGGTACAAGTGTAACTAGTGTACAATGAATTGCATCTTATTGCTAAGGGACAGAAAAGTCTAGACTTAAAGCAGTCAGCTATCCAATGACCAAGCATGAAGATAACAAAAGCGTAAAGGATGAAAAGAATATCTTTCTGTGCTTTCCAAAGGGCTTCATTATTTATTTATTTATTTATTTATTGCAAAGTGCTGTATTTTTTAAAGTTGCAGTAGCTTCAGTATTTTTTTTTAACCTTGTTTATAAAACAACTAAACTATAAAGCATTATCATTTTATGAGTCAAATGGCAATAATTTGAAATCTTGAATAAATGGTGTAACCCCTAATACTGTATAATACATTTTCCCTATTTGGTCAAAGAGGTTGCCAAGACTATTTCAGCAGATCTCGTGGCCTTTAGTTATAGTAGAAAGTTTTGTGAGGTTACGTCGCAAATGGGATCTTGACTGCTGAAGTCTTGTGAACATAAGGCACGGCTTTCTGACATGTTTTCATGAACAAAGACTTTGTTTTTGGTTAAAAGGAAGTCGGTCATTTGAAAAAGGCCAGAGCTTGGTACATTAACTCATCGACACGGAAGGGAAATTATGTGGCAGCCGCAGTTGGAGGAGTGGCTGCAATCATTTACCAAAGGGTCATGAGTGACGGTTTAACACTAGAAGGACGGGAGATATACTCATACCTAGAAGCCCCGCAGCAGTCTTTCTGACGGCTGAAAAGTTTTTTTTAATTTTTATTGAGTGTTACATAAACATCTGAAAAACCGAAGCATATATATACAGTACTGTGCAAAAGTTTTAGGCAGGTGTGAAAAAAATGCTGTAAAGTAAGAATGCTTTCAAAAATAGACATGTTAATAGATTATATTGATCAATTAACTAAATGCAAAGTGAGTGAACAGAAGAAAAATCTAAATCAAATCCATATTTGGTGTGACCACCCTTTGCCTTCAAAACAGCATCAATTCTTCTATGTACACTTGCACAAAGTCAGGGATTTTGTAGGCATATAGTCAGGTGTATGATTAAACAATTATACCAAACAGGTGCTAATGATCATCAATTCAATATGTATGTTGAAACACAATCATGAACTGAAACAGAAACAGCTGTGTAGGAGGAATAAAACTGGGTGAGGAACAGCCAAACTCAGCTAACAAGGTGAGGTTGCTGAAGACAGTTTACTGTCAAAAGTCATACACCATGGCAAGACTGAGCACAGCAAAAGACACAAGGTAGTTATACTGCATCAGCAAGGTCTCTCCCAGGCAGAAATTTCAAGGCAGACAGGGGTTTCCAGATGTGCTGTCCAAGCTCTTTGAAGAAGCACAAAGAAACGGTCAACGTTGAGGACCGTAGACGCAGTGGTCGGCCAAGGAAATCTACTGCAGCAGATGAAAGACACATCATGCTTACTTCCCTCGCAATCGGAAGATGTCCAGCAGTGCCATCAGCTCAGAACTGGCAGAAAACAGTGGGACCCTGGTACACCCATCTACTGTCCGGAGAAGTCTGGTCAGAAGTGGCCTTCATGGAAGACTTGCGGTCAAAAGCCATACCTCCGGCGTGGAAACAAGGCCAAGCGACTCAACTATGCATGAAAACACAGGAACTGGGGTGCAGAAAAATGGCAGCAGGTGCTCTGGACTGATGAGTCAAAATTTGAAATATTTGGCTGTAGCAGAAGGCAGTTTGTTCGCGAAGGGCTGGAGAGCATACACGAATGAGTGTCTGCAGGCAACAGTGAAGCATGGTGGAGGTTCCTTGCAAGTTTGGGGCTGCATTTCTGCAAATGGAGTTGGGGATTTGGTCAGAATTAATGGTCTCCTCAATGCTGAGAAGTACAGGCAGATACTTATCCATCATGCAATACCATCAGGGAGGCATCTGATTGGCCCCAAATTTATTCTGCAGCATGACAACGACCCCAAACATACAGCGAAAGTCATTAAGAACTATCTTCAGCGTAAAGAAGAACAAGGAGTCCTGGAAGTGATGGTATGGCCCCACAGAGCCCTGATCTCAACATCATCGAGTCTGTCTGGGATTACATGAAGAGAGAAGCAACTGAGGCTGCCTAAATCCACAGAAGAACTGTGGTTAGTTCTCCAAGATGTTTGGGCCAACCTACCTGCCGAGTTCCTTCAAAAACTGTGTGCAAGTGTACCTAGAAGAATTGATGCTTGATGCTGTTTTGAAGGCAAAGTGTGGTCACACCAAATATTGATTTGATGTAGATTCTTCTTCTGTTCACTCACTTTGCATTTAGTTAATTGATAAACATAATCTATTAACATGTCTGTTTTTGAAAGCATTCTTACTTTACAGCATTTTTTCACACCTGCCTAAAACTTTTGCACAGTACTGTATATATATATATATATATATATATATATATATATATATATATATATATATATATATATATATATATATATACATACACACATATGAACATTTATTTTACATATACACATATGAACATTTATTTTACAAAACAAAAACAAGAAAATATAAGTAAATAAACATCTGAACAGACATCGGTTTACAACATACATATTTATAAAACTGAAACGATAGCAATTCATTTTTTTACTTTTCAACAGCAATCACTTTATTATCAGATGCAAAAGCAACTGAACAACATAGATAAATAAACTTAGAAGAAAATGTTTTACAGAAGTGTACAACACTAGAAGTTATAAAAAAGTCAAATTTCTTTTTCTTTTTTTTCAACAAAATGGTATTCCTTTACCTTGAGTCTAAGGCTGTTCACAATCAATACAGATAATGCTCTTCTCCACGCCACCTTTCTGCAGAGGGCACAGCTGTTCAAAGTTTTATTTTTATTGCACTTGCCAACCTGGCATTGGCCTCTCTTGTGGCTCTCAGCGGGGTTGCCAGCTTCAGCTGTGGGTACACGCTTGGCAGTTTCTCTTGTGATGTTCCTGTGCTACCTGTAAAATATATTCTCTCCTTGGTAATTTCTTCTCTGTGCATTCTTTGTAAAGTACCCCGGAGTTGATGGCTGCTAGGTCCAATACATTGTAAAACACCTGAACAGGCCACCGTCGGGATCCAGCTTTCACGGAATACTTCCATGCCATCTGATCCAAACATCAGTTTCATATTTTGTTGCGTTGTAAAACTCCACCATCTCTGGTATTTATTTTCGCTAGTCCTGATGCTTTCAAAAGGCTGATTGAAAAACAATAGACTGTCAGTCATTCACTCAGGCAGAGAGTAGAGACTAATCTAATTACAGCTAAACACATTGTGCACTTGTAAATAAAAATAATAAAGTAGAATACTGTTCTGTATAATGAAAATACAATTGTTTTATGTGTGTCTGTCAATGTGACTGCTCCGGGGCTTTTAGGTGTTATGTAATATATCTCCTTTATTTCAGAATGCCCGTGTTTCATGCTTTGTGAGAATATTTAATACATAATGACAGAAAGGTACACAACGCCCAGCCCCATATGTGTTACACGACTGGAGAAAATTACATTTTAAAACCAAAACCACCAAAATGACTGCCGCTGGGCTTCTAGTGTTAAAGTTGTATATGGCCTGAAAAGAATGTACGGTCGTGTGCTGACAGAAAAGGGAGAATTAGTGTAAGTTTTGTGATTTAGGAAAATGTATATTCTGGTAATGAAAATTACTTATTTTAGAGAAACAACTTTGCCACCTTTACAAACTCTAGAAATGGGTTACAACCCATTTTACTGTCATGAAGAGGACTGCTGATCGTGGAAGTGAGGTTGTCTTTACATATCCCCCATCATACTATACAGTATATTGAAGGTTTGTCATTGGTAACACTACCATATTTCCATTTTGGATTTATCAAGTTCATCAAATAAAAGCTATAACAAACATGTCTGTTTATGAAATGAATTTATCTAAATCTTTGTTCCTGCATCTTTATTTAAGGAATACAGAAAAGGTATATTGAATATTTCTGCAAGTGTAAACGCACCAATAGACTTGCATTGGTGTGATCTTGCACCAGCAGTGGCCTCTCGCTAGCGTGAGAAGGGGTACTTAGAAATGAGGGTGTGCACCTGGCCAGATACATGGGATGGGGAGCTGTGATTGGTTGTGGTTATTACAATGTTTCAAAATGTTAGTGGGCTAAGGGCTATTTAAATAGAGCATGCAAGCTCCTCGGGGTGGGTGTTAGGAAGGAGTGCAGAAGGCCCTGTTGAACAGCTGTCCGAGCTTTGACTACTGTGCTTGCTGAATAAAAGAATCTCGTCTCATAGCTTACCATCTCTATTCCTTCTTCTCTAGCTGGTACCCTACAATGTATATAAACTTGTGAAAATGCATTTATATACTATGGTAAACTTTAAAGGCAGAATAAACAATGAATCATGGAGGCCAGAAGTGAAAATGCTTAATTTCACTGACATTCTTTTTGCTTGAAGTACAGTACTTGTATTTCTGATTATGTGAGTCATGGTATTTTTGATGATGTAAATGGGTCTGTAACAGGGGAGATCTGTGCGGACTGTCTGATGTATGCATGGTGCTGCAGGAAGAGGGCAGCAGCCTCGTAAGATCCACCTGTCAGTCATGGCAATGACACGGAGCGGTAGGGAAGAGGGTGTGTTGGCTTTCCCTTTCTCTGAGTGGCTGAGAGGTGGGCCTTGGAGGATTGCTGGACCTATAAAATAAAGCTATGTTCCCTCAGATCTGCCCCTATAGGACGTAAATGAGCCAGTGGAAGCTTTGCGGCCAGATGGAGAACAGTGCAGCCACAGAGAACACAACAAAAACAAGAAAAGAAAAGAAATATAGCAGTAGCGGAGAAACCTTGGGCAGACCCCCCAAAAGCATATTTTTAACCTACGCAGTTTAGGTAACTGTGAAGTGTCAGATGGAGTCTCAGGCCTTGGGTAGAGCGCTTCTCGGCAGAGGAGCATCCCAGAACCATCGCCCATCGGCTGAAGGATTACGCCATGGGCTGGCTGAACCCGGATGCAAATACCAAAGCCAGGCTGGTGGAGATGATCGTGGTCGAACGATTTCTGGAGTGCTTGGCCCGGGATCTCGGCTATGGGTACAGTGGCAGGCACCTGCCACTCTGGAGCGGGCGGTCGAATTGGTAGAGCAGAACCAACGCCAGCTAGACAGCCTGGAAAGAGGGCGAAGGGACTGGGGAAGGGTAGATGGGATTTTGGACTGGGGGTGGCGGGAGCTCCCGGCCGGGAACTGGGGTAGGGTGGGCTTACCCATGGGCTGCTGCGGTGTCGGACCGGGGTCTCATGCGGTCACCTTATCATCAAGCCTCTTTGATGGCTCTGGTATTTCCACCTCTTGCTGAAGCTCCAGGGTGAGAAACTAGTCCACCGAGGTGTTGGATGTGCAGGGAGGTGGGCCACATCGCTCGGCATTGCCCTGTGATGGATTGTGATCTCAGCCGACCAGGTAAGCTTGTTCAATTACCTTCAGCAGACGGCTCAGGCTCTCTTGGATTCAGGGTGTGGTCAGTCCCTAATACAGAAGAGCCTAATCTCACCGGGGCACAAACAAATATTGGGACAGGTGCATATTAAATGTATTCATGGGGATGTACGCTCTTATCCCAAGGTTAGTATAAATGTAAAAATGGGCCAGCAGGTGACGCGAGTACAGGTAGGGTTGTGTCCATAATTGGCAGTACAAGTAGTTCTGGTATAGGACTGTGGGCAGTTCAAGGATTGGTTAACTGCCCTGACAGCCCGTCCTCCCTATTGGCTAAGAAAGAAGAAGTAATTGGAGAGATCTTCCCCTTTCGTGACCCGGAATGGTATTGTCATAAATTTAAACCCCGTAAAACTAAATGGGAGCGCCGGGCCACTAAGAATGAGGGCTGGCAATGGAGGGAGTCCAAGCTAGCGCAGGGGTCTGGTTCGGTTGTCTCCGCTCAGGACCAACCTGATCCCGAGCTGGAAGCCATGAGAGCTGATTTTTTAGCTCATTCCTGTGACTTCCGACTTGAGCAAGGACGTGATGATGTGCTGGGCAGGCTCTTTGACCAAGCAGCTGTGGTTAATGGTCGATGTGGTTAATGGTATTGTCACAGATTTAAGCCTCGTAAAACTAAACGGGAGCGCCGGGCCGCTAAGAATGAGGGCTAGCAATGGAGGGAGTACGAGAAGTTTCAGGTTGGAGCGATTGGTGAAGAGTCTGGGGGTGGAGGCCGCAGAGCCAGTGCAGAGGTCTGACTCGGCTGCCTCCACTCAGGACCGACCCGATCCTGAGCTGGAAGCCATGGGAGCTGATTTTTAGCTCGCTCCCGTGACTTCCAACTTCGATCAAGGGCGTGACGACGTGCTGGGCAAGCTCTTTGACCAAACAGTGGTGGTTAATGGTCGGGTGGTCGAGCCTAGACGCGCGCAACGCACCCTCACTTTGAAATTGCTCGAGATCTCTTGTACCATGTTGAGAAATTACCCCAGACTGGGAAGTGACACACACGCACACACGCATGAACATTTATTTTACAAATCAAAACAAGAAAATGTAAGTAAATATACATCTGAACAGACATCGGTTTACAACATACATATTTATAAAACTGAAACGATATTAATACATTTTTAACTTTAACAGCAATCGGTTTATTATCAGATGCTTAAAAACAACTGAACAACGTAGATAAATAAACTTAGAAGAAAATGTTTTACAGAATCGCACAGCACTAGAAGTTATAAAAAAGTTTAATTTATTTTTCTTTTTTCTTTTTCGACAAAATGGTATTCCTTTAGTTTTATTTTTATTGCACTTGCCAACCTGCATTGGCATCTCTTGCGGCTCTCGGCGGGTTTCCAGCTTCAGCTGTGGGTACACGCTTGGCAGTCTCCCTCTGTTCCAAATGCTTCTTGCGAAGTTCATGTGCTAACTGTAAAATATATTCTCTCCTTGGTAAATTCTGCTCCGTGTATTATTTGTAAAGTACCCAGGAGTTGATGGCTGCTAGGTCCAATACATTGTAAAACACCTGAACAGACCACCGTCGGGAGCCAGCTTCCGTGCCATCTGATCCAAACATCAATTTCATATTTTGTTGCGTTGTAAAACTCCACAGTCTCTAGTATTTATTTTCACTAGTCCTGATGCTAATTGACCAAAGCAGCACAGCACAGCTGGCAAGCAGGCGCCAGCCTTTCAAAAAGCAGATTGAAAAACAATTGACTCAGTCATTCATTCAGGCAGAGAGTAGAGACTAATCTAATTACAGCTAAACACATTGCGGACTGGTAAATAAAAATAATAAAGTAGAATACCGTTCTGTATAATGAAAATACAATTGTTTTATCTGTGGCCGTCAATGTGACTGCTCCCGGGGCTTTTAGGTATAATGAAATATATCTCCTTTATTTCTGCACTCCCGTGTTTCATGCTTTGTGAGAATATTTAATACATATGCACAGAAAGGTACACGAACGCACAGCCCCATATGTGTTACACGACTGGAGAAAATTACATTTTAAAACCAAAAACCGCCAAAATGACCACCGCAGGGCTTCTAGTGTCAAGTAAGGTACAAAATGACATAATCTGTTCCTTCGTTTTGGTTAGAGAAAATAACCTGGAAGGACCTGTGTTTTGTGTAACCGTATCGTGAGTGTTTGTGTGTTTGCCTCTAATTGTGTCTTGTTATTAGTAGACGGCTGACACCTTCTGGAGCTGTCGCCAAGGGCCAGCACAAACCCAGAGCAGCACTGCACTTGTATCACGAATAAACCTGTATTTGCACCACAAGCACTAATTCACTCACTAACGGACTTGTGTATGTGTTTTGTGTTTTGTGTGGGTGTATAAAGAACGGACTATTATTTCGGACAAACCCAGGGATTACAATTTAAGTAATACATGCTGCTGTATTACTTAACATCATTTATTGTTTACTGTTTGTTTTGCCGTTAGGTACTGGACATACAAACCCATTAAACAACTTTGCACCTGGATTATAATTGTCTGTCTGTTCATTGATCACCTGCAACTGCACACTGTTAACGACTTTTCCACACGTGGTGTCAGACATAGGATCATGGACCGCAACGCACTGACAGAGATGCTGGAGGTGCTGGATAGCAGACAGGAGGCAGGGTAGGGATGGCAATAACACCACACCCTACAGCAGCACCCACAATGTCGGCCCCGAAGCTCGGGTGCTGAAGATGACAACGGAGGATAACCCAGAGGCATACCTGGTCGCATTTGAGCGGCTATCCACCACCTTGTCATGGCCGTGGGAGTCCTGGGCGAGCCAGCTGGGACCCTGCCTGATCAGGGAGCACTGAGCCACGCGGATGCCGGCAATTACGACCTGGTGAAGCTGGCCATTCTCCGTCGTCTCAACATCACCGCAGAGACTCACTGGGTACGGTTCAGGGAGCACCAAAGATCCCTGGATACATGCCCCAGGGTGGTCGCAGAAAGGTTGTGTGACCACATGGTACACTGGCTGACCCCTGCCAAGAAGACCAACCTGCAAATGGGGGAGGCAGTTGTAGTGGAACAGTTTTGCCATGTGGTTGGCGCTGAAACCCAAGCATGGATACGGCGCCACAACCCCGACACCCTGGAAAAAGCCTTGAAACTGGCCGTGGACTTTGAAAACTCCCTGGACTCCACCCGGACATGGATACTCTCATCCACCAGAGCAGCCAAGCACCTCCTCCTCTATCGCTCCCACCAGCACTGGCACTGGGATCCAGACCTCAGAGACCGCTGACCCCAATGGGCCACCTTGCCTCTTATAGACCAAGATTGACCCCCAGCTGGGGTAGAGGTGCTGCCCCTGCCCCTTGCCATACCAGCAACGGACAGATATGTAACCAGTGTCCCTCTGTCTCACCAAATTGTTTTAGGTGCAACCAACTGGGACACCTTGCCAGGTCATGCCCCTCTGCAATGGAGTGTTACGTGGCGGCGTGTAACTGGGCACCTGAAATAGGTAATCGAGGGGAAAATGGTCGGGAGGGCCTTATATTGTTAATGTCGTTTTAGGGAATATGAATATCCACGCATTAGTGTGTCATGGAAGCCACAAGGTCAGGTGGCTATCTCCTGTATCCATGGAGACACAATGACATACCCCACCATAAAAGCATATTTATCGGTAGGACCTACAGTGCCTATAGAAAGTCTACACCCACTTGAACTTTTTCACATTTTGTTGTGTCAGTCTCCACCCCTGAGTTAATAATTGGTGGAAGCACTGTTGGCAACAGTTACAGCTGTGAGTCTATTGGGATATATTTGACCATACATATTTCTTCTTTACAAAACTGTTCAAGCTCAGTCAAGTTCCTTGGGGAGCATTGATGGACAGCAATCTTCAAGTCATGCCACAAATTTTCGTTTGGATTTAGGTTGGGGCTCTGACTGGGCCACTCAAGGACATTTACCTTTTAGTTCCTTAGCCACTCCAATGTAGCTTTGGCTGTGTGCTTTGGGTCGTTGCCATGCTGAAAGGTGAACTTCCGTCCCAGTTTCAGCTTTCTTGCAGAGGGCAGCAGGTTTTCCTCAAGGACTTCTCTGTACTTTGCTCCATTCATTTTCCCTTCTATCCTGACAAGTGCTCCAGTCCCTGCCGATGAGAAACATCCCCATAACATGATGCTGTCACCACCATGCTTCACAGTAGGGATGGTGTTCTTTGGGTGATGTGCAGTGTTGGGTTTGCACCAAACATAACGCTTTGCATTTAGGCCAAAAAGTTCCATTTTAGTTTTGTCAGACCACAAAACCTTTTGCCACATGGCTACAGAATCTCCTGAGTGTTTTTTTGCATACTTGAAAGGGGATTCAAGATGGGCTTTCTTGAGTAATGGCTTCCTTCTTGCCAACCTACCATACAGGCCAGATTTGTGAAGTGCTTAGGATATTGTTGTCACATGCACACTTTGACCAGTCTTGGCCATAAAAGCCTGTAGCTCTTGCAACGTTGCCATTGGCCTCTTGGTAGACTCTCTGATCAGTCTCCTTCTTGCTCGGTCATCCAGTTTGGAGGGACGGCCTGATCTAGGCAGGGTCTTGGTGGGGCATACACCTTCCATTTCTCATGGTGCTCATGGTTGAGTCTTTGCTTTGACATGCACTGCCCAGCAGAGGGAATGTGGCAGGATGGCTTGCAGTGGTGAGGTGTGGTGACGCCACGGACCAGGAATTAACTGAACCAAAACAGTGGATGGGCGGGTGAAGCTGAATGCTACGGCACTCAGCGTATTTATTAACCAAACAAAACAAAACAAAACAACAAAACAGAAACCAAAGGGCATGAGGGCCAAATGAATAAACAAATACTGTTTAGCAGTCATTTTAAATCTAGTTTTTTCTCCTCGCTCTCTCCGCTCCCCATACTCTTCTCTGTACACTCCACCCCACAGCACGGACAGCTGCAGGTTCATATACTCTGACCGAGGGGTTAACTAGCTGTTAATGATCTTATTACCCTCGCCACAGTCTGCACAAGTTTAGTAAGGATGCGTGACTGTCAGCTAGTTAAATAATCAGTAGCTGATCAGCCACGCATCCTCACGGGTTTTAAATCATAGAAACAATAACAAATACGCGCTGCTTTTATCCGTGCCGCAAAACAATAATACAAAACAGTGCACATATAAATATAGGGGCGGGACACTCCGCCACACATGCCCCCTTTGTGCGCAGCACACATGGCCTTTTCGCCACCTCCCCTTAGTCCCTAAAGTCCCGCTAGCAGTCCCGCCCAGGAACAGGGGAAGTCCGGGCGCCACGGGCGGGATGTCCTCCTCCCACCCCAACAACTGTAGCGCCCCAGTGGACCACGCACAGGCCGGCTCCTCTGGCCAAGAAAATTTTGGGGTGCCCCCTTCTTCATGGCCGGCAGCTCCCTCCGTGGGGCTCCAGCCACCCTTTCTCCTGCAGCGAAATTGCTGTGGGGAGCTGGTCTCTTGACCTCCCCCTTCTTCATGGCCGGCAGCTCCCCTCCGTGGGGCTCCGCCACCCTTTCTCCTGCAGCGAAATTGCTGCGGGGAGCTGGTCTCCTGACCCCCCTTCTTCATGGCTGGCAGCTGCCCTTCATGGGGCTCCAGCCACAGTATTTCCTGCCACGAAAGTGCGGCTGGGGGCTAGTCTCCTGACCTCCCCACCTTTTCCATGGCCTGCAGCTCCCCTTCATGGGGTTCCAGCCACAGTATTTCCTGCCGCATGGCAGGACTGGTAGTGACCCCAGGCAAAACAGGACCCTCGGGAGGCGACGGCAGCAGCTGCGGACCCTCGGCAGGCGACGGCAGCAGCAGCGGACCCTCGGGAGGCGGCGGCAGCAGCAGTAGACCCTCTGGAGGCGACGGCAGCAGCAGCGACCCTCGGGAAGTGACGGCAGCAGCAGCGACCCTCGGGAGGCGAACTCGGGAGGGGAGCCCCTGGGCATGGAGGCGGCAGCGGAGCTCCACTTCTCCCTCGCACCCTGTAACTGGTGGCTCTCCAGGCAATGCGGAGCAACAGGTAGCCCCAGGCGATGCGGAGCAACAGGTAGCCCCAGGCGATGCGGAGCAACAGGTAGCCCCGGCGATGCGGAGCAACAGGCAGCCCCGGCGATGCGGAGCAGGCAGCCCCGGCGAGCGCAAGCAGGCATCCTTGGGCGGTGCGAGGCAGGCATCCCTGGGCGGTGCGAGGCACGCATCCTTGGGCAATGCGAGGCAGGGTAGGAGCAGTCCTTCCCATGACGATGGATGTAGAACCAGCAGGTATTCACCCTCTGCTGGTGGAGGTGGAGGTGGAGATGGAACCAGCAGGTATTCACCCTCTGCTGGTGGAGGTGGGAGGGGCAAGCAGTCCTCCCACGGCGGCTGAGGCGGAACCAGCAGGCATTCAGCCTCTGCTGGTGGAGCTGGGAGCGGCAAGCAGTCCTCCCACGGCGGTTGAGGAGGAACCAGCAGGTATTCACCCTCTGCTGGTGGAGGTGGGAGAGGCAAGCAGTCCTCCCACGGCAGTTGAGGTGGAACTAGCAGGTATTCACCCTCTGCTGGTGGAGCTGGGAGGGGCAAGCAATCCTCCCACAGCGGTTGAGGTAGAACCAGCAGGCATTCACCCTCTGCTGGTGGAGCTGGGAGTGGTAAGTTGTCCTCCCACGGCGCTTGAGACATAACCAGCAGGTATTCACACTCTGCTGGTAGAAGTGGAGACATAACCAGCAGGTATTCACCCTCTGCTGGTAGAAGTGGAGATGGAACCAGCAGGTATTCACCCTCTGCTGGTGGAGGTGGCGGAGGCAGAGGCAGCTCCTGCTGCTCTGCTCCTGGCGGTGGAAGCGGTGGAGGTGGCAGAGGCAGAAGCAGCAGGTATTCTTCCTCTGCTGCTGGAGGCCTAGGTTCTGGACCTGTGGGCTTCCCCGGCGCTGGATGCACGGGCCTCCCCCCCTTCTGGGCGCTGGATGCACGGGCCCCCTTCTGGGCGCTGGATGCAAGGGCTCCCCTTCTGGGCTGGATGCACGGGCTCCCCTTCTGGGCGCTGGGTGCTCAAGGCTCCCCTTCTGGGGGCTGGATGCTCAGCCCCCTTCTGGGCGCTGGATGCTCGTGCTCCCCCCCCTGGGCGCTAGTTCCTCCTCTTCATAATAGCTAAAGGGACAGTTAGCAAATCGATGCTTTTGGTCGCAGAGGGGGCACACCTCCGATGGCTGGCTATATCGCCCTAGATTTCTGTCCATTAGGCGACACTCCTCCTCCCTGTCCTTCACCTCTCGGTCTTCCTTCCATCCCTTTTTTTTTTGTTTCCTTCCTAATCACAAAACACTATTAAAAAAAACAAAAAAAACGTCCTTTTCTTTCCTGGTCCGGCTCTTGGAGGCATTGTTTGTCCCACGCAGGACACCATATGTGGCAGGATGGTTTGCAGTGGTGAGGTGTGGTGACGTCACGGACCAGGAAGTAACTGTACCAAAACAGTGGATGGGGGGGTGCTACGGCACTCAGCGTATTTATTAACCAAACAAGACAAAATAAAAGATTTAAACAAACAACAAAACAGAAACCAAAGGGCACGAGGGCCAAACGAAGAAACAAATACTGTTTAGCAGTCGTTTTAAATCTAGTTTTTTCTCCTTGCTCTCTCCGCCCCCATACTCTTCTCTGTACACTCCACCCCGCAGCACGGACAGCTGCAAGTTCTTATACTCTGGCCGAGGGGTTAACTAGCTGTTAATGATCTTATTACCCCACGGCCACAGTCTACACGAGTTTAGTAAGGATGCGTGACTGTCAGCTAGTTAAATAATCAGTAGCTGATCAGCCACGCATCCTCACGGGGTTTTAAATTAAAAAAAGAATAACAAATATGCGGCGCTTTTATCCGCGCCGCAAACAATAATACAAAAACAGTGCACATATAAATATAGGGGCGGGACACTCCGCCACAGGGAACCAACAGGAACTGCTGAATTTATCCTGAAATCATGTGAATCACTGCAATTTAACACAGGTGGAGGCCACCTAACTTGGTGTGTGATTTTGAAGGCGATTGGTTACACCTGAGCTAATTTAGGATTGTTATTACAAGGGGGGGTGGACACTTATCCAACCAAGCTTTTTCAGTTTTTATTTTTAATTAATTTTCTACAAATTTCTAGAATATTTTTTTCACTTGGAAGTTGGGATGTGGGGTAGGATGTGTAGATAAATGAAAAAAAAAACTATTTTAATGCATTTTATTTCCAGGCTATACGGCAACAAAAGGTGAACATTTTGAAAGGGGTGTAGACTTTCTATAGGCACTGTATAAAATGTCACCTAGTAGTTGGGGTGGCGGAAAGGCTACCACACCCAGTTATTCTGGGCTTAGACTGGCACACGTAATCATGGCAGAAAAGAAAGGGAAATAATTGGTGATGTTTTTCCCTTTCAAACTGAAATGTTTTCCCTTTTCATCCTAGAAAACAGAGACAGATAAGAAAATGGGAGGTAGCATTAATGAGAAAAGGCTGGGTTTTGGTGGGAGAACACTCGGATGGTAACAAACGCCAGTCAAAGGAGGTCGGAACTCAATGTGACCAAGAGGTTACTGGGCCATCTAGGGCAGATGCTACTTCCGCCCTCTCAATATGCCGGACATGCCACTAGTGCACGCGGATGTTGACGGCGCTGGGGCACTAGTATTTCCGCACTCCAGTATCAAGGGGCAATTACTGTATAGGATAAACCTAGCCGCGGGCACAGGACAGCCTGTAACATTGGTTCCCCATTTTGTCAGCCCAAGGTCATGAGGCTGGCGATGATATCCCTTTGCGGGGCACATTGGAGCTGACAAAACAAGGGAATTGATATTGGCTCGATTCTACATGCCACATGCCCAGACTGCCAACGAGTAGCGCCGTGTCCAGTGCGCTTCCACCCCTTTGATTCCGCTGCTGATTATTTCCACCCCCTTTGGACATAGTGGGCCCTTTGATACCGTCTGATTCTGGGTATACACATATATTAGTGGGTATATTATGCAAAGCGATACCCAGAGGCAGTTCCATTGAGGTCCACTAGTGCCGCTGCAATTGCCACAGAGTTAGTGCAGATTATGGCTAGAGTAGGAATCCCCAAGGAGATTTTGACTGATCATGGAACCAACTTTTTGTCTAAAACGTTACAGCAAGTGCATAAAATATTAAAATTACGTCCCATCAGGACATCTATATATCATCCACAGATGGATGGTTTGGTGGAACGATTTAATCAGACTTTGAAGCAGATGTTGAGACGTTTTGTAACTCAAGAGCAGAAACATTGGGCATAACTTCTTCCCTATCTCCTTTTTGCAGTGAGTGAGGTGCCGCAGAGTTTGACAGGGTTCTCCCCCTTCGATCTGTTGTACGGCCGACAGCCTTGCGGCATCCTCGATTTGTTGAGAGAGGGGTGGGAGGAGCACAAAGGCTCATCCAAAAATGTAGTGATGCATGTGCTCCTACTAAGAGATCGCCTGGATTTGGTCGGTCGTTTGGCCCAGGACAACCTCAAATCAGCTCAGTACAGTCAACAGCAGCATTACAATCAAAATGCAGGAATTCGAACCTTTCGACCTGGAGATGAGGTAATGCTGCTGCTTCCTCCTCAGAATCGAAATTATTTGCTAAATGGCAGGGGGTCATATGAAGTGATTCAGGCTATAGGAAAGGTGAATTATGAAATTAGACAGCCCGATCGGGCGTAATGAACGTAAAATTTATCATGTACGTTTGTTAAAGCCCTGGCAGGCAAAGGAGGCCTTATTTATAGCCGCAGGCGATGTAGAGGATGATGTAGGCCCCTGTCCTTATTTTGATGGGGTAACAATTGGTTCCATATCAGCAACGGGAGCAGCATAAGTTATTGAGGAGTTCAGCAGTGTTTTTTCTGACTTGCCCGGCAGAACTAACTTGATTGAATATGGCATTATCTCTCTCACAGGTGTCACAGTACGAGAGAGATCTTACCCGATCCCGGAAAGTCGATGAAGTGGTGTTCTCAAAGAGGTATGGGACATGCTCAAACTTGGGGTGATTGAGCCTTCCAGGAGTGAGTGGTGCAGTCCAATTGTCATAGTGGCCAAGAAAGACGGCACCAATCGCTTCTGTGTGGACTTCCGGAAGGTAAACGCTATTGCCGTTCAAGCGCACCCTATGCCTCAGGTCGACAAACTTCTAGATAGAATGGGAAAGGTGAAGTTTATCTCTACTCTGGACCTGACACAGGGATACTGGCAGATCCCTGAACCCACAGTTCTAGAGAGAAAACTGCATTTTCAACCCCTGAAGGGCTGTTTCATTTCAAAACCATGCCGCTTATGTGCCCTCTGCCTTTCAGAGACTCATGGACCAGATTGTACGCCCACATCATGACTATGCAGCAGCCTATATTGATGATGTGGTTATTTACAGCTCCACCTGGCGAGAGCATTTGGCTAGGGTTACAGCCGTCCTTCAGTCTCTAAGGGTAGCCCAGCTAACAGCTAACTTGAGAAAATGTGCGTTTGCCAAGACAGAAACTCAATATTTAGGATTTTTAATGGGAAATGGAACGGTGAGACCCGTTGTCACCAAAATCCGGGCTTTGGTAGACGTGGCAATCCCCAAAACCAACACTCAGGTGAGGTCGCTACTGGGATTATGCATTATTACCACCGCTTTATCACCATGTATGCCACAGTGGTTAACCCTTTAGACGACCTCACCAAAAAGAGTGCACCAAATTTGAGTAAATGGTCAGTAGAGTGTCAGGGGCTTTTGATAATATTAAGTGAAGACTCTGCCAGGCCCCCACTCTCATCACACCTGATTTCACCAAGAGATTCATCCTCCACACTGATACGTCGGATGAGGGTTTGGGTCTTTTCCCAAAAGGCTGATGGAGTAGAACACCCAATATTGTACATTAGTAAAAATACTCCCTCGGGAGCTAACTACTCCATGGTCGAAAGGGAGTGTTTGGCCATTAAATGGGCTACTCACTCTTACGATACTACCTGCTGGGACATTCATTTGATCTTGTCACAGACCACACCCCCACTCAAGTGGTTAAGCACAATGAAGGATAGCAATGCCCTGATAACTCAGTGGTATCTGGCATTGCAGCCCTTCATGTACCATGTGGTACATCGTGTGGGGAAAGACCACCAAAAAGCAGATTATTTTTCCCGGGAGGTGGGAGTAATGGGAAAGGTAGACTTAGCCGAGTGTTCCTTCGGCTCCACTCTGAGCAGTGGGGTATGTGACAGAAAGACAATGATTCTCCGACCTGTGAGGGCTTAAGTAATGGGAACAGAGTACTCTGGACTGTTTGGCCTGGTTAAAAGGTCGGTCATTTAGAATAGGGGCGGAGCTTAGGTACATTATCTCATCAACCTGGAAGGGAAATGATGTGGCAGCCATGGATGGGAGGAGCGGCTGCAATCGTTTACCAAGGGGTCATGAGTGACGGTATAAGTAGGGGACTGTGGCAAAGTGGTTGCTGATTATGTACAGGTGCAGAGGTGATGCAGTGCAGGTAATAACAGACACAGATTTGTAATCCGTATGGAAAATAGACGTTTTATTTTCGTTATAATCCAGGTCTGGTGTCCAAATAATAAACTCTGGTTATACACAGCGATGAGTAAAACACGGAGAACAGTAACAGGGATTGCAGCCCTAAACAATAAACACAGTATCTCTCCCACAATATACAACCACGGTCACCAGTCCTGGGTGTGTGCTGTAGTGCTCGTGGTGGGTGATACAGTTTAAAGAGTGACAAATAGTGTAGTGCTGTTCCGGGTTCAGAACTGGTCCTTAGCGACAGCTCTGGAACATGTTAGCCGTCTATAAACACACAAGTAACAATTATAGACAAGACAAACAAAACAAACACTCACGATACTTGTAATACACAGTGCACGGGTCCTTCTGGGTCTATTTCAAAAACCAAAAAGCGAAGGAAAAGATTTACAATTCTCCAGCTCCTTTTATGCGATTATACATGACCCCTTGGTAAACGATTGCAGCTAACTCTATTGCATGCAGCTGCTACCTCGTTTACCTTCCAGGTCAATACGTTCCTGCAACGGAGTCTTGTCTTTTTCCAGGCTGACTGACCTCCCGACCCAGGGAATGAACTGTCAGGACAACCTGTCCAAAGCCTTTCTCTTTCGCTACTTAGTGCCCTCACAGGTCGAGAGGGAGATTTACAACCAGAACTCATTATATTTCCGTCATAGGGACGAAGCGACGTAATCTGTTCCTTCATTTGGGTTTGAGAAAATAACCTGGAAGGACCTGTGTTTTGTGGAACCGTATAGTGAGTGTTTGTTCGTCTCTAATTGTGTCTTGTTATTAGTAGACGGCTAACACATTCGGAGCTGTCACCAAGGGCCAGCACAAACCCGGAACAGCACTGCACTTGTATCACAAATAACTCACCACAAACACTAATTCACTCACCAACAAACTTGTGTATGTGTTTTGTGTTTCGTGTGGGTGTATAAAGAACGGACTATTATTTCGGGACAAACCCAGGAATTACAATTTAAGTAATACACGCCGCTGTATTACTTAGCATAATTTATTGTTGACTGTTTGTTTTGCCGTCAGGCACTGGACAAACAACTTTGTACCTGGATTATAATTGTCTGTCTGTTCACTGATCACCTGCACACTGTTAACCACTTTGCCCCAGAGATATATTTTAATAATTATTTATATCTGTGCTCTAACAAAAATGATTGTGTCCTTCAAATGTACGTGTGTTTTTAGTTATGTTCCACAAAGCAGCACCCCAGTTAGCTGCATTTGTGACAAGCTGATTTTAGCATGTGGTGCTGCTGAAAATTTTGGATTTTCTTTTGGGACATTATTATTGTTTGTGTTCAAAAGCAATGTAAAAAGTGCACTGCACACACAGCTCATAAGATTCACAAAACTAGCAGGATTTATCATTGAACCAGCAGGTGCACAGCACCCCTGTACTTCAAGCCAAGGGGTGCTGTCACACCTCCAGCACCCCTAGTTCCCATGCCTCTGTATATGGTATTAGTGTTTGTGTTGCTTCTGCATCAAAAGTTGGCCCATTGCCTCCAAAAGGTGAAACCACACACAGCACTGGATTACACTTTCATAAACTGTTGTCAGCGTGTTATTAAATAAAGTGGAACAAATGAGGACGAAGAACATAGAAACTTTAGTGGGCTGTTTGATACCAGATACAACATTTTGAGAAAATGCTTTGCTATGCGACAGCAGTATAGGGTTATGTATTATGGTTATGATTTTCTTCACAAAAGCTAGTTTTGTAAGCTTACTAAGAACGTAGCCATCCTGCACTGCACGCAGGTCTTTACTGTTATTTAAACAGGTCGTTTTTACTCAGTTATACAGTTTTGTTTTCTTACTACATTCCCCACAAACTCTACACAGAGTATAAAGTTTGAGCGCTGCACATTGCACAGGTTCACACAAAGCTTTGTTTCACAGTCCTTACAACGACTAAACACTTAAGTACGTTAACAGGGTTACTCACTGTGGTGTTGTTTGTGCTCTTATTTGCTGTCTTCATACAAAGTAATCCAGTGGTACAAGTGGTGTTGCACTTCTACTAGAGATTTGAAAAGTCTCCAGTGAAATAGTGTTTGTTCTGGTCGCTAAGGGAATACTGCAGTCGATCAGATCTCTCTCTCTCTCTCTCTCTCTCTCTCTCTCTCTCTCTCTCTCTCTCTCTCTCTCTCTCTCTCTCTCTCTCTCACCTCACTCTACACCCACGTGGGGACACTGAGCTGCCTCCTTTTATCCTCCAGCCCCTCCTCTACCAGGTCACCCAACTTCCTACTCAGCTCTGGATTCTGGGAATCGGAGTTCTTAGTTTCCAGCACTTCATGCACAGGAACAAATCCGCAGTAAAATATCTTAAAATCTGCAGCGAGAAAAGAATTTCTGCAAAATTCTGCAGCAATTAATTTTAATGAAAACAGTGTTAATGAGTATAAATAAATAAAAAGAGTAAGTCACAGTTAGTTAAATTCATTTTTTAATTAAATCACATTACTAAAATCTGAAAAAAACACAGAACAAACATGTTTGCCATATTTTATGGAAATCAAAGAAGAAAAAAGCAATAAAGAGAGTTCCCTTTTTTTTAAAACTCTTACAGCACTGACTATTGGATGCCATTTTTGTAAATATACATACAACATAACAATTCTTAAAAATAAATTAAATACAGTTATGGCCAAAACATATGACTATATTTAATCACATTCGTAATAATAACATTTGCCTAGCAGAATAAGATTGCAGTGGTGCACTGGGATTCAAATTAGCATTGGTATATTTTACAAATGCAGTGTTTTACAAATGTGTACTAGGCTTGGAGCATTTTTGTACAATTCTTTGACCAAAAGCCACAATGGGAAAGTAACCATTTAAAAAAAAAAGATGATTTTCACAAAAATATTAAGTCATCCCAAGTAACTTGTGTATTAACATACATAATTAGAATGACATCTTTCAGGACCTGCAATGTAGGGAGTACAAGCAAGG
Organism: Acipenser oxyrinchus oxyrinchus; assembly: GCA_030684275.1. NCBI lineage: Eukaryota > Metazoa > Chordata > Actinopteri > Acipenseriformes > Acipenseridae > Acipenser > Acipenser oxyrinchus. Next base: position 32,580 of record JAGXEW010000693.1, read on the forward strand.
TCCTAATTGTTTTTCTCTGACCTTTCACATAGGAGAAACAGAACAACGCTTTGCTTTGAACTTGCGACTAAACTAGGAAATCCTTTTGTTAAATAATAATACTAAGACTAATCTTACTTATTCAGTATTCATTCTTCAGTAGCCACTGTTTGTCTATCCATGGTCGTTGTCACAGTCTTCTGCTGTTTTAACAGAAGCTATGACAGTGAGTTATTGGAGATACTGGATTTGCATTTTGCATTTGTGTCCTATCTTTTGCCGTTATATTCGGTGCTAATTTAGATTTGTTTCCGGAGCTCACAGACGGCCTTAGGAATCTCTCCATGGCTGAACTAAAGTTCACACTGAAACTCTGCCACACTTCTCACTATACAAATAGCGCTCTAGTGACATGTACAGTGATAGTAGGGAGCAAATGTTTGAGTTTTCATTTTTTTGCAAAAAATTGAAATTTCTGAGAGCAAATTCTGTGATTTTTTATTGTGGAATCCTGGAGGGACTAATATATATATATATATATATATATATATATATATATATATATATATATATATATATATATATATATTAGTGGCACAATGTCCATTGGGGCTCCGTGCACTTAATTAGAATATCGAAAAGGTATGTGGGAGAACCGACTGACAAGTAGACTCCTGATGAAGAACAGGCAGGACAACAGAAATACAAACAACGGTAGTTTTATTTTTAATTTCTTTCCTGTGGAAAAAGAAACCAGGGACAACAAAAACCTGTACCGGAGTTTAAGGGTTTAACCCAACTTGAAGTTCATCAAATAATAATGATAACACACAAATGTTCTGTGTTTTATAAAGTCCCGAACTGTTGCAGAGCCCCACCCACCGTCCACTTAAACCTCCTGGCATGGAACGGCAAGGTGAGTATTTAAAACACTGTCCCGAAATTTTAATGAGTTCTGTGGTTTGGCTGTTCTACTGTTTTTCTTCTGTCTTTTCCAGGTTTCCAATGATGACCAGAAGAGGGTGCTGCTGAGCTGGCCCTCCCAGGTAAGTATCTGTAAGTCCAAGGCTTGAAACAGTGCTGCCACCTGTGCTGCCACTCCTGGATCTCTGCGGTTTTACAAGACCACTGGCTCCGTACTGCCCTCCTGGAACTCCGTGGAACCAGTGGTCACTTTGTGCTTGCAGTGATGAAAACAGTATACAGTCCCCAACCCAACTCGGGGTAAAATAAAAGTTTTACTAATCACTGGTTTCAGTGTGTATGTCTGCTTTCTTTACTAAAACCAGAGTGTTGACTCTCTCAGTCTGTACCACGTTGCTGGAGAGTTGTTATTGTAATCCAGCACTGGGGATTCAGCGTTGCCCCAAGAGCCGTTTGGTGCAAAGTGTATTTCTTCAGTATTGCTAGTTCACAGTAAAACAAACTTGCTGCTGCAAGGTGATTTTAAAAGGTACAACACAACACAGTCCCGCACACAATTGTAGTTCCAATTTGTTTCATTCCCACCCTTTGTGGTGTTTCAATTGTACACAAGCTCGTGGAAACTGCATAAACAAATCCACTTGCTGGTATTTTAAACAAACACAATGTTCATTGAAACTGTGCATAAACAAATCCACTTGCTGGTATAAGCACATGCACAGGCACTTTTAAACAGCAAAGTATTTTAAATGCATTTACTTGCATTGATGGTGTAAAGGCGACTTACTGCATTACTTTTGTTTGGATTGCTCTGTTGTCCAATCTGATTCAAGCAGGTTACAGCGGTCCGCTTGTTTTCTGTTTCATCTGAGTCGTTGCAACACAGCACGAATCATTTAGCGTTACCTCAAACTACCGTTTTCAAAGTCATGTCAATCTTCGTACACACTCCTCAATACAGTTTCGCCTTACTTTCCACACACACTACCTTTTGTGGGTCTGGTAGTTTTCTTTGCCTTTAAAATGTGCTGCATTTATGCTGTTTCATGCTTTGATACAACATTACCCTGCGCAATGTTAACAGTGCATCTATTTTTATTATTGTACCTTCATTGTACCACCATCCTGCCACATATCCTCTCTCTCCAGCTCAAACCTACTGGTTCGAGCGATCTTATTACCCCAGCAATGTGTTCTTGAAAGTTTACGTGTATTGTGACAGAAATACAATGATTCTTGGTTGTAAATCACCCTCCTGACCTGTGAGGGCGCTAAGCAGTGAGAACAGAGTTCCTTGGAAGGGGGCGAGACTCTGTTGCAATAACGCATTGACCCGGAAGGGAAACAACGTGGCAGCCGCAGATTGGAGAAGCGGTCGCACTCGTTTACCAAGGGGTCATGTGTGACAGCATAAAAGGGGACGGAGAATCGTAATCTGTGCCTTCGCTTTGGTTTGTGTAAATAAACTAAGAAGGACAGTGAGAGACCCCGTTGTATGTAAAAAATACCATTAGTGTTTTGTTTGTTTGTCTTGCAATTGTCTTGTCTTGTGCATTACTAGATGACTAACACAGATCCGGAGCTGTCGCCAAGGGCCAGCACTAAACCGGACAGCACTTCACCATTGTCACAAATATAAACCTGTATCATCCACCACGGGCACCACTGCACGCACCCAAGACTGGTGACAGTGTTTATATTATTGTGGGGCGGATATTGTTTATTATTTGGGACTTTTCTAGTGTTATTTACCCCATGCTGTACACATTGGTGTGTATTGCCAGGGAATTATTGTTTGGTCGCCAGACCTGAAAAATTTCCAAACAGGATTACAGTTATCTCTGTCAGCTTCTTTCACGCACTGCATCACTCCTGCACCTGTTGCCACTCAGCCACTTTGTCACACATGGTGTCAGTCACAGGATATGGATCGCAACGCACTGGCGGAGCTACTGCAGGCACTGGACAGCAGATGGGAGACAGAGGAGAGAAGGAGGGAGGAGCATTACACTGCACTCATTGAACGGGTAGGGCTGGCACTTTCCAGATGACAGTGGAGGATGACCCAGAGGCATACCTAGTCACGTTTGAGCAGCTGGCTACCACTGTTTCATGGCCGCTGGGAGTTCTGGGCAAGCCAGCTGGGACCCTGCCTGATCGGGGAGGCTCAGGCAGCCTACCAGGCTATGAGCGACGCCAACGCCGCCAGTTACGACCTGGTGAAGCTGGCCATTCTCTGCCACCTCAACATTACGGCAGAGACCCACCGCGTCACGGTTCAGGAGTACCGAAGATCCCGGAGACATGACCCAGGGTGGTTGCAGAGCGGTTGTGTGACCACATGGTACACTGGCTGACCCCGAGAAGAAAAACAACCTGCAAATGGGGAAGCAGTGGTTGTGGAGCAATTCTGCCATGTGGTCGGCGCCGATACCCAAGCATGGATACGGTGCCACAACCCTGACACCTTGGAAGACGCCGTGAAACTGGCAGAGGATTTTGAGGACTCCCTAGTCTCTGCCCGAATGGGATACTGTTGGTTCCCACCCTTCGGAGCAGCTTAGCCCCTCTCTCTCCTCCACCACCACCACCACCACCATCAGCCCCAGGACCCAGACCTCCGAAGTATTTTAAATGCATTTACTCGCTTTGAGGGTGTAAAGGCGACTTACTGTGTTACTTTTGTTTGGATTGGAACATTGCTTCGTTGTCCAATCTAATTCAAGCAGGTTACAGCGTTCAGCGTGTTTTCTGTTTAGTCTGAGTTGTTGCTTACAATTTGGCTCCAACACAGCACAAAACATGTAGGATTACCTCAAGCTACCGTTTGCAAAGTCGTATCAATCATCGTACACACTCCTCAATACAGTTTCGCCTTAAGACTTTCCACACACTCCCCTTTACTGTTTCTTTTATTTCTTAGTGCACATCACAAACAACAATATACAAAACAATTAAAAACAAAGCATTAATATTGTACTGTTATTATATACACACGCATTGCACAATAACACAAACTCTACATGCTGAAGCGGTTTTTATTTTAGCCAACGAGGTGTTCACGTGTGGCAGCAATGCACTAGCAAAAGTCACAAGGCAGTGACGTCAGCTCCCTAGCAACAAGCTTTCTATGTTGGGAATGGATTCTTTCAGTGCAGCGGGTTTGTGCATTTGAGAAAGGAGAGGAAGACTCACGAAATGAATTGGAGACTGAAGTTGATGAGAAGCAATTACCCCCCGCTGTACAATTAAAACAATGTGCTGCTTTTATATATGAAAAATGAGAAAAAGCAGGCTGCGTAGAGGATTTATACTGGACCCTGATGCCACCGATAAAACGAGGGAGTGGTTGTACAGTATTTGTTAGCCTATTTGTTTTTCTATGGGTCTCTCGCTATATCATGACCCTCGATATATAGCAGATTTATATTGGACCTCGACACCCACGATATATCGAGTGGGTGGTGTATATATTCAATGGCAAAACTTTATTAAAATAAAGTTAAGGTTTGGTTGCAAAGTCCAAAAGGTTAGGAAGGCAGCCACACAACCTTAACTCTGCACCCTTATGTGTATGTTTCCCATCATATATGACATCGGCAATGACATCACTAAGCACATGACAAATTCTCCCGAAGACTGGCCACACGGACATAATACTGGGAAATCATAGTCCTTCTGATTGGTAACATGTTCAGTAACTGCATTAGCATTCCCACAATGTTTGCTGTCTAGCTAATTATTTCACCAATGTTCTAAGTAAAACCAATGAACTCAGAACACAGTAGTGCTATAGAATTAATTAGCCACTGTTTGTCTATCCATGGAGTTTAAAATGTTTTCCTGTCAATTACAACTCTGTCATGCTTGAAATTGGCAAGTGCTGTATTAATTGCAGTATAATATCATTTTAATAAACTAATAAACAGTATGGAGGATAATTGATTCTGTGTTTGAATTTTAAAATGGTGCTATATAAATCTGGTGATACGCAGAATATGCTATAATACAACAAATATAATTCAGATATTAATATACAAATAATACACAAATATAATAAATAATATACAGAAATAACACATGCACACGATGTCTAGAAGTACACTATCATATCATTTTTAATAAACTTATAAACAATAAGGGGATTGTGACATTCTGACGTATGTATGGTGCTGCAGGAAGAGGGCAGCAGCCTCGTAAGATCTGCCTGTCAGTCATGGCAATGTCACGGAGGGGTGGGGAAGAGGGTGTATTGGATTTCCCTCTATCTGAGTGGCTGAGAGGCGGGCCTTGGGGATTGCTGAACCTATAAATAACGCTCTGTTGTTCTCTCAGACCTGCCCCTATAGGACGTAAACGAGCCAGCGGAAGCTTTGCGGCCGGACGAAGAACAGTGCAACAAACTACAGCACAACAATACAATAAAATACAAGATATAGAACAGTAGCGGGAAATCTGGGCAGAGTCCTGCAAGTATAGTTTTCAGCAGCGCAGTTGAGGGAACTGCAGAGTGTAGGACAGTCTCGGGCCGTACAGGAAGCGACTGTCGGAGAAACGCTGCATAGTGCAGCACCTTTATTTTGTAGTTTTGTTAATAGTGTTTTATTTCTCTTTTTCTTTGTGCCTTCTGTTTGTGCCACCTGTCTGGTGCAGCAGGACTTCAATTCCCAGGAGGCCATGTGACCAATGGGCAGCCATTTTCGATGGCATAGTAAAGTAGGTGATTGTGTAATTGATTCAACAGCTGGCTTCAATTAAACAATTGGGAGCCTTTTAAAAAGGGCAGGGTCAACCTGTTGGTGGAGAAGAGTTGGAGAGTGAGCTGTGAACTGTGTGAAGGAAACAAGAATTTAGTCTTTTGTGCAAGGTAGGACTTAAGAGTCCTGGTCTTTTGGAGCCGGTAAGCAGCTTAGCTGCCTGGACTGTTAGTTAGGGATACTTACCGGTATAGTTAGTAATCCATTAAGGAGTTAGGCTTTTGTTTGTTTATTTTGGATGTTTTTTTGAAGCACTGTAAATAATAAAAACACAGGTACCGTCCTGTTTAAACTGCATTACTGGAAGTTCGACTTTCTTTTTAAACCTATTAATTTGTCTTAGGAATATGGAGGAACGCCTTAAGGCCCTGCTGCAGGGAACGGCAGCGCTGCAACAAATGCCTGCAGCACAACAAGATGCAAACCGATTACTTCAGGAAGAGCAACAATGTACTGCATTTTAGACAGGCACTGAAAGTGCTGACCCAGAAGCTGGACGAGATGACCAGGGAGGCGCCGGCGTCCCTGTGCAACTATCAAGGCTTGTCATTATATACAAAAATGACTAGCACCGATGATGTGGAGGCATTTTAATGGCTTTTGAAGGGCTGTGAAGGGACTTGGGGACTATGGAGAAATGAACCAGGGGAACTGGTACAATAAATCTGATAAACCCGACCAGGTTAAGCCATGGTCTTTTGGAAAACATGTTTTAGATGCCAGTAAATAAGGTATGTAGCCAGTAACTGTCCTTTAGTGGACGAGCCCATGCAATGTAATATGGAGAAAGGGGAGCGAAAGTATTCTTTGTTGACTTGCACAGATGTTACTGTTTTAATGGGGGTACAGTATGGTACTAAATATTTCTGTCACATAACTGTGCAAGGAAACACGGCCAGGGCTCTACTCGATTTGGGAAGCATGGTAACCTTAGTGACCGAACATTTAGTAGACCACACTAAATTGGATCAGTCCCGTAAACTCAGCATTACGTGTGTACATTATTATTATTATTTGTTTATTTAGCAGACGCCTTTATCCAAGGCGACTTACAGAGACTAGGGTGTGTGAACTATGCATCAGCTGCAGAGTCACTTACAATTACATCTCACCCGAAAGACGGAGCACAAGGAGGTTAAGTGACTTGCTCAGGGTCACACAATGAGTCAGTGGCTGAGGTGGGATTTGAACCGGGACCTCCTGGTTACAAGCCCTTTTTCTTTCTTTAACCACTGGACCACACAGCCTCACATATCCGACTCTTGTAGTCCACATACAAACCAACTCTGGGTCTGTGGATTAGCGAGTGGGCCTGGTACTGACTTTACCCTATCAAGTAATACTGGTAGATTTCCCTAACTTTTTAGTTATGGGACAAAAGGAATTGGAACGCCGATGGAAATGACGTGGCAGGGCTACAGAGTGGTGAGCTAGGAATTGTTTCCTTTTGATGTGTGTGAGAAAACCCAGCTAGTGAAGGTTTTTTTAGGAGAAGAACATGATCAAGAGATCCCAGGTACCTCCCATGATAATGACATTGACATTGAGGTTATTTGTTATTGCCCAGTTAAGGGACCCTACTTTGAACAGTGCAAGGGAAGGTGTAAGCATAATAAACGGAACTCCTGTTAACCCGGAGATTCCCTTGTCCTACCGTCATTTTATACCAAAAAATGTTTTGTTATATCGTGTAGAAAAAACTGGGGAAGATATAACAGAACAGTTACTGGTGCCGCATTCATATAAACGTACAGTATTGGATCATGCCCATGGTCATGTTCTTGGAGGTCATTTGGGTATTAACCCGGTCATCAAAAAGACGTAAAGCACAGGTCTCTAGTCATTTTTTCTCCGGAAAAAGCAGAGAAAATCATTCAATGGCCGAGTGAGACCGATAGGAGCCGAGAGAAGCCGAAAAAAAGGGACGGATCTGAGCACTGGCACCACAGTAGCACGGACATTAACAAACAAGATAGCTGCTTCTGCATCCAGTGCTCAAAGAATATCACAGACATTTGAAGAGGGCCCAAGATGAAGCCAACACACTAGTGGAATGTGAGGCTACCCTTCCAGGTGGGGGCAAGCCAGCACCATTGTACGCAGTCGAGACTGTGTCCACAATCCAATGTGACAGACGCTGTTTAGAGAGGGGCTGTCCTAGGGTCTGTGTCCCGTGACAGACGAAGAGCTGGTCAGATTGACGCAGAGCTCTTGTCCTATGCACGTAGCATTTCAATGCCCACACTGAGCAGAGGAAATTCAATCTCTCATCCTCCGTTGAAGCAAACGGAGGTGGATGGAAGGACTCCAGTTCCACAGACTGATTAATGTGGAAGGCTGTGATCACCTTGGGGAGGAAAGCAGCCATCCTCCCAAATACACATGCAGGAGCTGTGCACAGACAGCGCCTGAAGCTCACTGACCCGCTTAGTGGAAGTGATAGCCACAAGAAAGGCTGTCTTCATAGACAGGTACTTCAACTCTATGGCATGTATGGGCTCAAATGGGGCATTCGTGAGAGCCTCCAGTACAATATTAAGGCTCCATTCGGGGAGAACAGCCCTCCTGGGAGGGCGTAATTGCTGAGCACCTATAAGAAATCGGGTAGCCAAAAAATGCGCTCCCGGAAACACAGAATCTATGGGGGCATGACAAGCAGAGATAGCCGCTAAACACACCTTCAAAGTGGAAGGTGACCTACCAGCATCAAGCAGTTCTTGCAGAAACTGTAAGATGACTGACATAGGGCAAGATATGGGGTCATGGCTTCTAGCCGGACACCAAGCTTGGAAATATCTCCACTTATAGGTGTACAAGGACCTGGTGGAGTCTGCCCTAGCGCTCTGCAACGTACCCACAACCGCATCTGATAGCCCTAAGCTAACCAACCGTCCCTTTCAAGGACCAGACCCGTAGCCAGAAACCTGCCTGGTTCCGGTGCCAAAGAGCCTTTCGCCTGACTGAGGAGATCCATGTGCAGTGGGATCTCCCAGGACTGGCCGTGTAACAGCTGGCACAGGGTCAAAAAGAGATTCTCCTGGGCCATTTGGGGGCCACTAGGAGAACTGACGCTTCCTCTAACCGGACCTTTTCAAGAAAGGCCAGGAGCAGTGGTACAAAAATGCTTTGGGCCATTCATGCTCTAGGTGTCTACGCCGAGTGGATCGCCCTAAGCGGTGGAGGGAGTACCACAGGGGCAATGAGTTGTCTCTGCTGAGCGAAGAGATCGACCTGCACCTTCCCGAACCATTCCCAAATGTGCCCCATTATCTGACGGTGGAGTCGCCACTCTGACAGATGCGGACCCTTCCTGGAGAGGAGGTCCGCTGCCCAGTTCACCGCTCCAGGAATGTGCGTCGCCTGTAGGGACAGCAGTTCCTCTGAGCCCACGTCAATAGTCTGAAGGCCATGCGATGCAACCCGGGGACCATAGGCCACCCTGGTGGTTGACATACGTCACCACTGTCGTATTGTCCGTCCTGATCAACACGTGTACCCCTCAGCACCGAGAGGAAGTGGTGGAGAGCAATGGAGACCCCTTGCAACTTCAGAATGTTTGTGTGCAGAGATGTCCAGCGGTCTGGCCAGGATCCGCGTGCTGCTCTGCCTTCCCAAGTTGGAGGCGTCTATCATCACAACTTGGCAGTTTAACACTCCTCTCATTCACACACTTCGCGCAGGTGAGAGGTTGTCCTGCACCAGCGTAGGGCTGCCGAGCACACGTGAGACACAGTCAGCCGACGGTGTCTATCACATTTGGTGTTGAGGTGGACACATTGAACCACGCTTATAGCGGACGATGCGAAGCAGACCCAGCTGAATGGCCGATATGACTGCGGCCATCAGACCCAATAGTTTCTGGCAAAATAGGAGGGTGACCTGCGATCCCTTTTGAAACAAGAAGAGGCAACCCTGGATAGCTGCAACTCTGTCATCTGACAGGTATGTGCGCATAATACTGGAGTCCAGCCAGAGCCCCAAGTACGTCGTGCGCTACACCAGTGTAAGCAGACTCTTTGCCTCGTTGATGGTGAGGCCCAGCCTCGACAGATGCTCTGTCACAACCGCCGTGTGGGCCACTGCTCCCTCTCGCGACTGGGAACAGATCAACAAGTCGTCGAGATAGTTTATTACTCTGATCCTCTGCAGCCACAGGGTGGCCGGGATAGCGTTCACGCACTTTAAAAAATACGAGGAGCTAGGAGAGGCCAAATGGCAGCATAACAAACTCGTAAACGCTTCCTTGAAAAGAGAAGCAGAGATACTTCCTGTGCTCTGGACGAATGGGAATGTGAGTATGCGTCCCGTAAGTCCATGGTGGTGAACCAGTTGCCTGGCCGGACACATTGGTGAATGTGACGGTGAGTCAGCATCTGGAACCTCCTTTCTTTTAAGAACCCGTTGAGGAGCCTCAGGTCTCGGATGGGCTGCCATCTTTTTTGGGTACCAGAAAATACCTTGAGTAGTACCCCCTCTCCGTGGGAGGTGGGGTCTACGAGACAAATGGCTCTCTTTCACAGCAAGGAAGCCAATTCCTTCTGAAGTACTGGAGAGGGTCTGTCACAAAAGTCAAAAAAGTATTTGTGATAACTCGAAAGGGACCCAAGTGGAACTGAAGCACGTAACCGTTTTGCATGGTGGCGAGCACCCAGGAGTCCAAGGTGCAAGCGCGTCAGTACTGCAGCTGTTGTGCCGAAAAGGGGGTCTGAGGCTGCCAGCCTTCATGGGCCCTGCTCAGGCTGCTCAGGCTGCGGCAGGGCAGTTTGTGGTGGCTGTTTAGGGCGCTGGCCCTGGAAAGGCCTCCTGTGATGCTGGTGTGTGGGCTGGCCATGTCCTGCGTTCCCTCTGCCTGCCAGGTGGGCCTCATTGTTTGCTGCTCGCGTGCCCTGTAGACGATGCCTTAGATCACCCAGCAGAGCCGTGGGGACTGGAACTGTTCTAACGACAGTCCGCGTCTGAGAGCTCGCCAGTGTTCGACCTGCCCCACACGGAAGCGCAGGAAGGGGCAACGCTGCCACCTGCCGGGATGCCTCGCATTCCAGGTGGGATCTCTGTAAGATCCCTCCACGGCTGGCCCAAAGGTATGTCCTTGGGATATAGGTGCATCTAGCAGCGTGGCCTTATCTGCATCAGAAACTGTGGCTTGTGACAGCCACAGCTGTCTATGAGCCACAATCAAGCTAGCCAGGCTCCGACCAAGAGCTAGCCCTTGGAGACCGGAGATCTACAGCAGCGTGCTGAACAGTAGACGTAGCTCCGTGGCCACCGGCTCAGGGAGCGGGGCCTCGCAGTACACCGTGCAAATAAGCCGTGAGCAAACTTCGCCGTGTTTGACAGGCGAGTTGCCTGCACCTCTGCTGCATACGCCCGTTAAAGATGTGTTTCCATCACCCTGCATTGAGGGTTCGGGCACGCTGGGTCTTTAGCCAACCCACCCACCGGCGGGCCTTAACCAGGGCCGCGATGGTGGAGCCTACCGGGGAAACCCCGCGAGGCCAAGCTTTTCCACGCCTTCTAGAGAGGCAAGCGTGCGGCTTGCTTTAGCTAGGACATGAGGCGGATGATCCCAGGAGGAGCGTACCTCTTCCATGAAATCTGGGAAGGCCGGGAACTTTTGAGGGAGAGGAGCCACAGCCTGCGTCCGGAAAACGAACCTGCGTGGTTCTGCTGCTGGCGTCCAGAGGACCTGCAGGAAGGCTGCAGCGCGTCCCATAAGTGCGAAACCAAGCTAGACTACACGGGGAGCACTGGCTTCGAGGCTACCTCATTTTGGAATTGGTTTTAGCCCCCTTAGCAATGTTCATTTCTATCTCTCTCTTGGCCTTTCTAACTTCCTTTTGACTTGTGTTTGCAGTTCCAAGTACTCTTTCTGTGTACTTTGTTTTGGTCCCTTTTAAACGCTCTGTAAAGTGCCTTTTTCGCTGAATATTTTTTGATTGATCTATAAAACCATTTTGGCCATTTTGTTTTAGATTTAGATTTGTCTACCTTTGGGATGTAATTGTTTTGCCTCTAGTACTACATTCTTAAAAACAACCATCCTTTTTCTGTGGTTGTTTTCTATTTTACTCCAATCTACTTCTGTTAGTCTCTGTTTCATACCTTCATAGTTTGCTTTTCTAAAATTGTAAACCTTAGCTTTAGTCATTACTTTTGGGTTTTAAAATTACTTCAAATGAAGCACAAACTATATACAGTCATTTTTCTTCAATGTGTACAATTTATTTACATGTTGCTTGCCAGGAGTACAAGCTTGTCGACCTGCTCAGATCCAAGGCGGCGCTCTTTTGTTTACATTGAATGCACAGAGGGCACATACTTACAAAGCATTTTCAAATCTGATTCGTTGGTAGTCAGGATGGGACCAGCAGATCAGATGCTAGTTAACACTTAAGCAGAAAATGAAGAGCACGCCCACTGCTTGTCTTTGGCAGAACTACTGTAAATAGCAAGGCAGTGCTTTCGTGCAGTTCATTGATAAACTTAAATAATGTTATTAACTATGTGTGTGTGACCAGGCTGACTGGTGGTGACATCAGACCCAGAAGAAGATGGACACACAGTCAGTACTGCAGGGTATGAAAAGCATTGCGGTAATGCTTTATTAATAATAAATAAAAGGTTTAAACAAGCACAAACGGCACAGTGGCCAAAACAGACAGAGGATTTTAACTGCCTCCCTGTCACCACTATTCGACACACACACAAACTCGCATCCCGTGGTCACATACCAATATACATTAACACACCCGTGATACATAACCCAAAAATAAACCAAAAATACACCCTGGGCGGGGTACCCTGTCATACATCTCCGCCTTGTGCATGGCACACATGGACTCAAAGGCCATCTCCTCCTTAAAATCCCAAAAGTCTCTGGGGTACTCCTGGGCCAAGAAGGGAGGCATCAAGGGCCCACAGGCAGCAATGTTGCCACTAGCAATGCTGTTAGCTGAAATGCTGACAGCTCCAACAAGGGCCTCTCCAGCCTAGGCAATTCTGGCAGCAAACATGCTGTCAGAGGAAGTGCTGACAGTGGGGCGAGTTCCTCCTCCCATAGCATTACTGGCAGCAGAAAGGCTGCTTGTGGCAATGCTGTCAGCTCCTCCAGCTGGGGCAATCCCAGTAGTGGCAATGCTGTCTTAGGCAACGTTGGCAGCAGAAATGCTGACAACAGCAATGCTGTTAGCGGAAATGCTGACAGCTCCAAGACTGGCTCCTCCAGCCAGGGCAATCCTGGCAGTGGCCATGCTGCCATTGGCAACGTTGGCAGTGGCACAACTGACAACGGTAATGCTGTCAGCAGCCGTGCTGACAGCGCCAAGGCTGGCTCCTCCAGCAAAGGCAAGTTTGACAGTGGACATTCTGCCAGTAGCAGCGCTGGCAGCAGAAAGGCTGACAGCGGTGTGGCACACTCTGCCAGAGGCCACAGCAAATCCCCAGGGGTCAGAAGCAAATGACCCCCAGGCGGTGATGATGGTGGTTGTGGTTGCAGTGGTGGTGGCACTGGCGGGACACTCCAGCAGTGGTAGCGGCGCTATTGCGGGTGGAGGTGGTCTCCTGCCCCAAAATTTCCGGCAGCGCATCTGCTGCTGCTGGATACAACAGAGCCCGGGTGATGACAAGCATGCATCCCTGGGCGGTGTGGTGCAGGCCTCCCGGGTGTTGCAGGCTCGGGCAGGAGTTGATCCTTGGGCGGTAGCTTCAGCTCCTCTGGTGGTGGAGGTGGGAGCAACAAGTGGTCTCCCTCTGGTGGTGGAGGTGGGAGCTGCAGGTAGTCTCTCTCTAGCAGTGGAGGCAGGACCAGCAGGTAGTCTCCTATCTCTGGAGACTGGTGTGGCTCTCCCTCAGTCACTGGAGACTGATGCTGCTCTCCTCGGTAACTGGAGACTGGTACAGCTCTCCCTCAGTCGCTGGAGACTGGTGCAGCTCTCCCTCGGTTACTGGAGACTTGGGCTTCCCTTTCTTGGGCTGTGGACGTTCGGCCTCCCCCTTGGGTGCTGGAGACGCAGGCTTACCCTCTTAGGTGCTGGGCACTTGGTCTCCACCCTCTTGGGCGCTGGGCACAATGGGACTTCTCCTTTCTCCTCCTCCTCCTCCTGGAGGAGGTGGCAGTTGACCACAAAGTGAATACCCCTGTGGTGGCTTATGAGCTGGTACTGGCTTCCTGGCTTGACTCCAGGAATAGCTGCTTCTTCCTTCTCTGGGCTGGTCCCGGGGCCTTCAGGCGGAGCCACTCCTCTGTGGTCTCTACCTCACCCCGACTGAAGGCCTTCATAAAGAGGGGTCTTAGTAGGGGCACACGTCCGGGAGGTGCCCATACTGCTCCTGGCCTGCATCTTGAAGGCGCTGCTTCCCACTTCTCTGACACCATATGTGACCAGGCTCTGGCTGGTGGTGACGTCAGACCAGGAATAAGATGGACACACAATCAGTACTGCAAGGTATGAAAAGCACTGCTTGCGCATTTTCTTTAAATAAATAAAAGGTTTAAACAAACACAAAACACTTTACAAAACAAAATGGCACAGTGGCCAATACTAAGACATGGAACAAATAAGTATTGTGCTGGTGTAGAACCAGCACGCGTAGCAATTGTTATTGATCTTTTCTCTTTCTCTCGTTGCCTCTGAACACACCAACTTTCTCACCCGTGATCAGCCTATTTATACACCTGTGGCTGGAGCCTTAATTAATAATTTAATCATTTATTCAATTCACGGCTCCAGCCACATTCCCACATGTTTTTACAGGGAGGATTTTAACTGCCTCCCTGTCACCACTATTCCACAGACACACAAACCCAATTCCCTGTGCTCACAAACCAATATACATTAACTCCCCAGTGATACATAATCCAAACTATACAAAATAAACAGAAAATCCACCCAGGGGTGGGGGTATTGTTACAAATCCAAGACATACCTGTACCTGTCAAAGACAAAAATAAAACCCATCATTACAGAACAAGAACAAACAGATAGATGGGTGAAACACTTCCAGAATATACTTAACCAACCAGAACCTGACAATCCTGCCTTATTATTATTATTATTACAGTACAAGCATTAATACAATTAATAGCAAGATAAAGTACAATGACTTTGGTTCTAGCAAGTACAAGTATATGACAAAATATGATTCAATAACGGAGCAGACAGCAGTGTCAGTGAAAGTTACATCACGATATAATTAAATACAAAATACTACAGATTAAATGACACTTGACAGATTACAGTACTCTAAAGTGCAGGGTTAAATGCAGTAAAATAGGGAGCAGATAAGAGCAAGTAAAGCGCATTTAAAGAAGAGTGATGTGTCCAGAGGGAAAAGAGGAGTTCTACAGGTGCTGTCTGAAGAGGTGAGTCTTGAGGAGGCGCGGAAGATGGTCAGGACTGGGCAGTCCTGACATCTGTAGGAAGGACATTCCACCACTGTGGGACGAGGGTGGAGAAGGAGCGGGCTCTGGAGGCAGGGGAGCGTAGGGTCTGGAGGTAGCTGGATGCAGTCTGGTCAAGGCATCTGTAGGCAAGTACAAGAGTCTTGAACTGGATGCGAACGGTGATCGGGAGCCAGTGGAGTGAGCGGAGTAGTGGAGTTGCGTGGGAGAAGCGAGGCAGAGAACACCAGGCGAGCAGCGGAGTTCTGGATGAGCTGGAACGGACGGGTGGCGGACGAGGGAGGCCAGCCAGGAGGGAGTTGCAGTAGTCTAGGCGGAGAGTATCAGGGCCTGGACCAGGAGCTGTGGGAATAAGAGAGGCAGGGGTCCAAGGTGACTCCGAGGTTCTTAGCTGAGGAGGAGGGAGAGAGAGTGTGGTAGATTCCAGAGGAGTGGAGATAGAGAGATCAGAGAGCGGGAGGAGGAGGAAAAGAAAAGGAGGTTTAGAGAGGCTGAGATTGAGGTGATGCGAGTGCATCCAGGAAGAGCTAGCAGACAGACAGGTAGAGATACGGGAGGGGATGGTGGACTCAGAGGTGGGGAAGGAAAGGAAAATCTGAGCATCATCAGCATAGAAATGGTATGAGAAACCAGAGGATGCGATGAGGGGCCCAGGGAGCAGGTGTAGAGAGAGAACAGCAGAGGACCCAAGACTGACCCTTGGGGACTCCTGTTGAGAGAGGGCTAAGTGTGGAGGTTGCTTCACGCCAGGTTACCTGGTAAGTGCGGTTGGAGAGGTAGGAGGAGAACCAGGCTAGAGCAGTGCCAGAGATTCCCAGGTCAGCAAGAGAGGATAGTAGAATAGAGTGATCGACAGTGTCAAAGGCAGAATTAGGAGAATTAGGACAGAGGAGAGAGAGGCAGCTCGGGCAGAGTTTAGTGAGTTGGTGACAGACAGGAGGGCGGTTTCAGTGGAGTGAGCAGAGCAGAAGCCAGATTGGAGAGGGTCGAGCAGAGAGTGGTTGGACAGGAAAGCAGAGAGCTGGCGGTGTACAGCCCGCTCGAGGGTTTTGGAGAGGAAGGGTAGGAGGGAGACAGGACGGTAGATCTGGAGAGAGGTGGGGTCGACAGTAATTTTTTCTGAGGAGGGAGTGATAGAGGCTTGTTTGAAGGCAGAGGGAAAGAGACAAGAAAGGAGAGAGTTGTTGAGAAGGGAGGAGATGAAGGGAAGTAGAGCAGGAGCAGCAGCCTGAAAGAGGTGAGTGGGGAGGGGTCCAGGGCACATGTGGTGGGTTTGTGACACTGAAGCAGGGAGGAGAGGTCAGAGTGTGAGAAGGTGGAGAAGGAGGGTGAGTTAGTAGGGGATGCAGTGGGTGTAGGGGTTGGAGCGGGAGGGGTGGGGGGAGGGAGAGGTGTTAAAGAGTTTGGGATATCTGAGATTTTAGAAGAGAAGAGGCAAAGTCCTCAGAGATAGAGGAGGGAGGAGGGGGTTAAGGAGGGAGGACAAGGTAGAGAATAGTTTACGTGGGTTGTTAGTGGAGGCTTGGATTATAGATTGGAAATAAGAATATTTAGCAGAGATAGGAGAACATTTAGAGAGTAGAGGAGAAGGAGGAGAGAGAGAGCGGTAGAGGTCTAGGGCAGCAGGGAGTTTGGTTCTCTTCCATTTCTTTTCAGCAGATCGCAGTGTGGTTCTTGCTGAGCGGAGCACAGAGGAGAGCCAGGGTTGGGGAGGGAGGGGCGAGCAGGTCGGGAGGTGAGGGACAGAGGAGTCGAGGGAGGAGGTGAGGGAGGAGAAGATGGTGGAGGTAGCAGAGTCTACAGAGAGTTGTGAGAAGGAGTCGATAGGAGGGAGGTGAGAGAGAGCGGTGGAGGCAAGGACAGAGGGGAGAGAGAGCGGAGATTACGGGAGAGGTGACAGTGGGGGTAGGAGGAGCACGGAGAGAGGGACAGAGAAAAGAGATGAAATATTGATCAGAGATGAAATAGTGATCAGAGAGGTCCAGGGAGTGACAGAGAGGGTGGAGGGGCAGCAGGCCCTGGAGAAGGTGAGGTCCAGTTGACGGCCAGCTTTGTGGGTAGGATGGGATGGAGAGAGACAGAAGTCGAAGGAGTGAAGGAGAGGGAGGAATCCGGCAGAGTGGCTGGGGTTGGAGAGATGGATATTGAAGTCACCTAACAGGACAGTTGGGGTAGACAGAGAGGGAGGGAGGAGAGTAGATAGTCAAGTTCATCGAGAAAGTGAGTGAGAGGTCCAGGGGGACGGTAAAGTACAATTAGTAGGAGTTGACAGTGAGAGGTTAGTTGGACAGCATGAAATTCAAAGGTGTTAGCAGAGAGTGAGGAAAGGTCGGAGGGGACAGAAAAGAGTAAGGAGGGAGAGAGGAGAAGACCAGTCACACCTCCCATCCAATGAGACGCGGGGTATGGGACAGGACATAGAGAGAGGACAGGGCGGCAGGAGTTACAGTGTTATCAGGGGACAGCCAGGTTTCAGTGAGAGCAAGGAAATCGAGAGAGAGGTGGGAGGCAAAGGCAGAGGCAGAGATGAAATCAGCTTTGTTTGCAGAAGAGTGACAGTTCCGGAGTGCACCAGAGAGAGTGCGAGGGGAGAGAGGGTGAGAGGGGGTGAGAGGCAGAGGGATAAGTTTAAAGGGGTTGCAGGAGCAGTGGCGGAGAGAGGACAGAACAGGGATGTGAGAGACAGTCATAGCAGGACAGGTGAGACAAATAGGCACAGTGGGAGTGGGAGCAGTGGGGGGGGGGGGGGTACAGACCCAACTAGTAGATGGTGTTTTCCAGAGCACTGCTTGGTTCGGATCTATTCCAACAGCGCCTCGGCGCAGGCCTCCCCTCGCTTGACTCCCACAGCTAGACTCCCAGCTCTTTTGTTGTGAGGCTCTTCAGTTGGCTGGCGCTTCGTGCTGGCTCACAAAATAGCCTGCCTGACTAATATAACAACTGGGTGGAAAAAAACTAAACTGTGTGGAAACCAATCAAATAGCAAATCAACCTATATTCAATTTAACCACACTCACCTGGTACTAATCACACACAACCTCACCTAATTCAAATACCACCTTACAATGTTACTTAATGTAGTTAAAGTTACTTGAAGCTGAAACACTTACCTATCTGCCTCAGACTTCATCTTAGGGAAAGGCTTGATATAAACACAAAACCACCAACAGCTGAAGAAGTTAGGCAAGCAATCAAAGTCATGAAGTGAGGCAAAGCCTCAGTTGTCGACATGATTCATGCAAAAATGCTTAAAACTGGCAAAATGTTACAATTGGAAAGGTATTACACTCCTGTCTGTTCCCAGCAAAGTTTTCTGCAGAATCCTTGTAAACCGAATCAACAAAGCAATTGATTCAAAGCTTAGTCAAGAGCAAGGTGGATTCCGTAAAGGCAAAGAATGCACTGACTAGATTTTTGTCTTAAGAAAAATCATAGAACAATGCGTAGAATGGAAAGCACCACTATATGTCAATTTCATTGACTTTAGAAAAGCATTCAATAGTATTCACAGCCTATGATGGGGTACACCCCACCCTGTGTGTATTTGTATTATTTTGTATTTGTGTTGTATTATTATTTAAAATGTATTGTTTAGTTATTATTTATTGATGTTTTGTTTGTCAGGGAAGGAGTTAAAAACCTTCCCTGCTAGAAAATAATTGTGTAGAATGTGTCTGTCTTCACACTGGCGAATTGATTGCCAGTTTGTGGACAGCCACAGTAATATAAAACCTGCAGCTTTGGCTGATCAAGGAGAGTGTGTTGTGGAACAAAACGTGATTGAAAATGAAACTAAAAGCTTAAACATAACAATTACTATGAGTGCTGACCAGCACGATACTAAGTTTGTTTTGTTTCGTGTCTGTTTGTCTATTTGTTTTGGCCACAGTGCCGTTTATTTTTGTGTTTTGTTTTGTTCAAACCTTTTGTTTATTTATAATTAAAATGTGATGCAGTGCTTTTCATACCCCAGTGCTGTCTCTGTGTGTCTATTCTCATCACCACAAAGCCATCTTCTCACACAGCCTATGGAGAATACTAGGTGCATATGGAATCCCAGCAAAGATGGTGATGTTAATTAGACAATTTTACAACCACTTTGAATGTAGTGTTATTCTAGATAATGACATCTCAGAATGGTTCCAAGTCAATGTCAAGGCTGTATTTTGTCACCCATTCTATTCCTCATTGTACTTGACTGGGGTATGAAAAATGTAACGGCTAATAAACCAAGATGTATTAAATGGACTCATGTCATTTTGGAAGACTTGGACTTTGCAGATGATATAGCACTATAGCCATCAAAACATAGCCATATGCAAGAGAAAACTGAGAAGCTATTTTTTTATTATTTATTTCTTAGCAGACGCCCTTATCCAGGGTGACTTACAATTATTACAAGATATCACATTATTTTTACATACAATTACATTATTTTTTTACATACAATTACCCATTTATACAGTTGGGTTTTTACTGGAGCAATCTAGGTAAAGTACCTTGCTCAAGGGTACAGCAGTAGTGTCCACCACCTGGGATTGAACCCACAACCCTCCGGTCAAGAGTCCAGAGCCCTAACCACTACTCCACACTGCTGCCCTATGTAACTATGCAGAGTAAGTTGGACTAATATAAATACTGACAAAACAGAAATTACGTCTATCAATGTAACACCAGCTCCCATAAATATATGATGGCAGATGCCTTGTCAGCAATGACAGTTGTACAAACAAAGAAATCAAATCAAGGCTTAACAAAGCACGGCTAGCATTTCAAAAACTTCACGGCATATGGAAGTCAAAGATATATAGTCTGAAGTTAAAAACTAAAGACTACAACAGCAGTGTGAAATCTATACAACTGTACAGTTCAGAATGTTGGCGTGTAACCAAAGAAGACAATGACAAACTGGGTGCTTTCCACAACAAATGTCTACAAAACATGCATGTTGAATTTTCTGGCCGATTAGGACTAAATCAAGTGACAGTAACACAGAGATGTGGCAGGAAGACTAAGATGGCTATGCCATGTATTTCGGATGCTGCACAACAACAACACCAAAATTGCAAGCGAGGAAGACCAAAAAAACCTGGAGGAGGACTATTGAGGCAGATCTGAAAGACATGCATATGAGCTGAGGAGTGGCAGAGAAGGTGACCAAAGATAGATCATTGTGGAGGTCAAAGGATGTAGCCTTATGTTGTGATCACATAACTAGGGCTCTGTGTAAATCGTGATTTCACAGACTGCCCGGAAATTGTGAAATTTTTCATAATTCTTAAGAAATCAAAATAAATTATTTCATAGTTATTATTTGTATTTCAAAAATTAAAATACACACTGTAAACAAGAAAATGGATGTCTCTAAAAAGTCTAAAAATGTGTCTGCAGCAGATTGCGTAAAGCAGTATTTAGCAGGAATTTTACACAGCGATGGAGGTAAGCTCTTTTGTACATCCACCTGACAGGTGTTTGTTTGCACAAATATCCAAAAGTTACGTAAATTCTTCAGACTAAGTGTAGCAAATGGTGGAGCGATTCCTACATCAGCCCAGCTGAGACGTGAATACTAACCTAAAGTTGCCTAGTATCACAAGCAGGAGATTATGGAATTGGTAAAACAGTTGTCAATTGCTTGTCACTGGTCACTGACGAGTCGACTGATGCCCAAGATCAGTATGGGTTACACATTGTATTTGTTTTGCAAGGCCTAAATGGTGAACATGCATCTGACGTAGAACTGAAAGCTGTCCACGCAGATACACTTTGCCTAAAGGTAGTTAATTACAACACAGTTTCACAAGCTATTGTAAAGTGCTTGAATAACTTTGAGGTTGATTTTGATGATGTCAGTGCATTTATCTCTGACAATGCATGTCAAAAGCTTACAAGTGCTTAATGGACTACTGCCTAACTCAGTTCACCTTATGTGCAATGCTCACATATTAGCCCATGTTAGTGATATGTGGAGGACCAATTTTCCAGAAGTTGACAAGCTAATAGCAACAGTCAAAAGGTTTTCAAACATTGTCCAAGCAGAGCATTTACAAAACAGTCCAGGCAGGTTCAAATCTTCCTGTAAAATTGCCTCCTGAACCAGCTGGTATGGTGGTGCTGAATACCATTGACAGTACCTTACCTTTTTTTAGATGTCCTCAATAAACCACTGTACGAAATGCAGGACAGCCTGCTTGAAAATGTCCTCTGGATCAGAGCCTATATGCGCAGGAATGAAATGTGCTGCAACCAATTTCAACCATCTACAGAGATGTAAGCCCTGTTCAATGCCAATATGTACGATGCAACAAAGAACAAGGATGGAGACTGTATTTTTTTTTTTAATCAAAAGGAATAAAAATGTTGTTTGTTTTCTCAGTTTTTGAAGTGTAAATAGTTAGTTGAGAAACTCAATAGGCCTAGGACTTTAAGCTGTTATTCATTAATCCTGGAAATCCCAGGCTGGGTTATAGGACAACTTTACTGCATGGCCATTACCATCATCTCCTGTGAATGCTACAATGCCATGGAAACTTTAGAGAGTTATTATCTTTAAAAACAAAGTTTATTTTACATTAATATGATGGCATTTGGTGCATTTGAAATGAGGTTACTTTAAGGTGTCTGTGAATAGGACTGCCCCTATTGCTATCCTGTGTCTACACTGAAGAACTTGTGTCCCAGTGTTGTGTGGCTTGCAGTTTCCTTAGAGCCCAGTGCCCAGTGTCCTCACTGTCCTGACTGGTTCTAGTTTATGTAATTGACCTGCAATCCCCAATCAGCATAGCGGGTGTGTAGCACATCTATTCTGTCAGCATACTGCATTTTTTAGGGGAAATAAAGGACGTGCCTAATCAAGTGTGTTTTTACATCCATTTCCAAGATTTCACAACTTTATTCAAATTCACGATTTTCACGATTTCCATGACGTCCGTAGCCTTACAGATAACTCATTTATTTGTATTTATTTATTTGGTAGATACCTTTATCCAAGGCGGCTTACAGGTGTTACAGGGTAGTAAAGGGTTACAATGCAAGCTTAATATTTAAACACAGTATAGTTTGTTGTAAAATCATTGTGGCATGTTGCATATTGTACATTATTAAATGGGTAGAAACAATTGGCGAAAATACTAGATTCTGATTGGCTGAGACCTTCTCCTAGCCATTAGATATCTGGTGATAACACAACAGTGCAGAACTTCTTTCTCCGAAGCAGCCTCATCACAGTAAACAAAATCAATATGCCAACTGCAACTGTACACTTGGGTAAACAAAACCACTCAAGTCAGTCAGTATGATAGCAATCTCTGAGATTAACTACGAAAGTTCTGCAGCTGAAAACATTGAAAAAGAAAAAAATGTTAACATCTTGCCATATTACAAAGCCTAAACAAGAAACTATTATCGAAGCCCCAAAAAAGAAAATATTATACAAAATGGTTTAAAATCAAATGTTGTATTGTTAAGCAAACAATTTTAGTTACTGTGGAACTACTTTTTCTCTCAGTGGAAGGTTACACAAATAAAAATTATTTTAAAAAAGTAAAAATTGTTGTTTATTTACAAACAACAACACACTCTTAATAATAGCATTAATACACTCCAGGGTCTGTGTGTTATCATGAGATATCACCACTTCTTGGGTGGTTGAAAGCACTCAACTTCATCATGTGCCTCACAACGCACCCAAGGCGTGGTGATATCTCATGACAAGACACACCCTGTCATGTATTATTGCTTAAATACAGCTGTCAACAATGTCTTACCATGGGACATTTCAGACCAACTGGAACCTGATCCGCCTCTAGAAAGGCAGCTGGATGACACGGGGCATGGGAGGGATGTCAGACGACGTGTAATAACACGTTATACAAACGCTACGGCAAATGTATTTAATTATTATAACATTTTATTATTGAGCACACCTGGGAATGCAAAAACAATCTTTTTCTTTTTCTGGTTTTCATTGCAGGAGCCGCTCCCTCCGAGAACCTGCTTCTTGCACCTCTCACTGGAGCCAAAAGCCTCAGGAGATGTGGTGCTACTGCTGCCCCGCTCATCCCGGTCTCACTGCTGGCTGTTGTCCCCAATCAGATTAACTGCCCCTGGATGGTATCAGTAAGGGCAGCAATTCCCTGCACTGGCTGCTGATTTGTTTTAGCTACCCTCAAAGACAGGATAGCCGCATTGATGGAGTTTTGCTCCACAGCAGTGACCATACGGTTAATGGCCTCCCTGATGTCCTGCTTTTTAAATAAACACTTTCCGAGTAAGATGTGTAATTGTCTTCGATGTGTATTAGGCTGTGTGGCTAATTATAGTATGTGGGACGTCATCTTACACTGTTTGTACATATATCTGACATTCACATCTGCTACAAATAGCGTACACTTTACTTCCAGATGTTGCTCCCTACTTATCCTGGAGGTGTCAATTGCTCCATCAACACCCTGGAGTTTCTCACTCTGCAGGATAGTCTCGATTTGCCGCTCCAGCTGACTGAGCTGTTGCAGTAGCTGAGAACATGTTTATTGCAAGTTTTTCTTTTGTTCTTCTTTTGAGGTAATTCTAGCAATTTTAATTGTTTCTACATTACGTTTACTGAGCATAAGCAAATTTATCTGTGTTAAAATGCCTATACATATTGCCTGCCTCACTGGCGCTGGTGTTTTCTCCGAGGCAGGGCCAAATAGTGTGGCACAATTCTTCACAACCTCCATTGTCAATACTTCCAGCTCTTGTTCACTTAAATTAACATTTCAAAATCTAGCTGCTTGTGCTGACTCCGAGGATTTTCCCTCATCTACCATTTTTTGTATGTTTTGTTTTGTTTTCCTTCTTCTTCTTCTTCTTCTTCTACAACTCTCTTTCTCGCTCTCATATTTGTATCCCTGCCGCCACCAGTAAGTAGCTCCTTCACCCGTTGTCAATAGAATAAATACTGTCGCAACTTCACACCTACTACCACCCACAATTTGTATGCTAATTAAAATTTTTCTGACTGGCATTTTTGCTTCTAATTAGTTAGTAAATAGGGTATGACACTTTGGGAAATACCAGCACAGTCATCTCAATTTTCCTCCAGCAATTTTGGCCATATAACCACTGCTTAGTAAATCAGGCCCTGAGTCTAAACATTTTTTAGCTCTTTCAGTTCTAATGATGCTGTGTTGTATTTTTTTCACACTGTATAAAATATGAATTTGTTATAGAGGAAACCACCTCCTGCTTTCTGTCATGCAGTTCTCAACACAGGGTGTTTCTTTTCTTCTTCTCAAACTCATCCCTTATAATGCATCATTGCCTAAAGCAATACCTTCTGGGAAAAGCCAGGGTTCGTAGAGATATATGCCCTTCACGGAAAACAGCTTGCTTTACATCAAACACTGGACAATTACTGCAAAGGTTGTTCTTCCCTGAGAATGCAGAGACCTCAAGAACAGGATACCAATGCTTTGTGTGACTAACATCTGGAAATCCAGGTCAGATCCCGGCCTGTGTGCACAGCAGGAAATCGCATCATTAATAGAGAAGCAAAACACATAAAGGTGAGCGGGAAACAGGACTTTTCTCTGTCCAAAACGATTGTTACTAAAAGTAACATTGGGCTGCCATTATAAACTATTACCTATAAACAAAACAACATTACAATGTTTTTTTTAATATTGACATGTGATAAAAAATGGTACTGATATGGTATCACGGCACCGCAATGTGTATTGATTAATACCATTATGGCATTATGGCAACAATTGAATGCCAAATACTGAAAATGGTACCACTATGATACTATTCTACCAATGCCCCAATCATTGCAGTGCCATTACATTGTATTTGAACATCATTTTGTAAGGTAGCTGAAACATTTATTTTCTAATTCTATCTTGAGAATCAGAGACGCGACATTTTGTAAAAAAATAAAAACAGCTAATGTTAAAAAAATACAGTAAGAAGCAACTCATGTTTATGGTTGGGTCAATACCATTTTTTTATTCAATAAATAACAAGATTTTTCAAATGATAATTCGATTATTCCATAAAAACATATGGGTTTAATGCTTGTTCTTTTATTATTTTTGTATTCACTTAAAAGGACACCATATCTGTTCTTTCTGATTCTGGAAGTGTGAGCCATATAATTCTGTTGTGGTGTATAGTGTAAGGGGTGGTTCAACATTTTCAAGACTGTACCAAGTCTTATTTCAGACCCCTCTACTACCCCCGTAAAGACTACCAACTTTTTTTTCACAAATTAAAAAGTTAAATCCCAAGAAAAACATGCAAAGCTTTCATTTGGAACAAACAGGGCTAGTGGCCTTTTAGTTGTATACGTCAAAACAACGACATCAAAACAAGGGTAACAACTCAGGTAAGACAGACATTAAATGTATTTATCTAAATGCTAATAGTCTCAGAAACAAAATGTTAGAACTTGAAGCTACTGCATTAACAAGTATCTACGATGTGATAGGTGTTACAGAAACTTGGTTGTCTGAGAGTGATGGAGACGAATATAATATTAGTGGGTATACATTGTATAGGAAAGACAGGCAGGACAGAAGAGGCAGAGGGGTAGCACTATACATAAGAAATAGTCTTGAAGCCCAGGTGTTAAATCTGGATGAAGAAAACAATGCCGAATCAATATGGGTCAGAATAATGGACAAAAATTCAAAGGGCATAATAATAGAAGCATGCTGCTATACAATGACATTAGAAATGCGTGTAGCAAAGGAGAAGTCATACTAATGGGGATTTCAACTTCCTCCATATAAAATGGGAAAACCGATGGGGAGCACAACGGACGAAACTGAAATGGTGGAAATGACAAATGACTGCTTCCTAAAACAATTTGTCAAGGCACCAACCAGAGGGGAGACATGCCTTGATTTAGTCTTTTCAAAAACGAAGACAGAATAACTAAAAGAACCACTGGCAAACTCAGACCACAACATGGTCTCATTTGAAGTGATTGTTAAAACCCCAAAAGTAATGATTAAAGCTAAGGTTTACAATTTTAGAAAAGCAAACTGTGAAGGTACAAAACAGAGACTAACAGAAGTAGATTGGAGTAAAACAGAGAAAACATCCACAGAAAAAGGATAGCGTTTTTTTTTTTTAATGTAGTACTAGAGGCGCAAAACAATTACATCCTAAAAGTAGACAAATCTAAATCTAAAACAAAATGGCCCAAATGGTTTAATAGATCAATTAAAAAAATATTCAATGGAAAAAGGCACTTTACAGAGTGTTTAAAGGGACCAAAAACAAAGTATGCAGAAAGAGTACTTGGGACTACAAACGTAAGTCAAAAAGGAAGTTAGAAAGGCCAAAAGAGAGATAGAAATGAACATTACTAAGGGGCTAAAACCAATTCCAAAATGTTTTTCCAATATTATAACAGCAAAAGAACATTCAAAGAGGAGGTTTAAATCTAAGAGATACAAATGGTAAAATCATAGATGAAGAAAAAAAATAGCAAATATATTAAATGATTACTTTTCACAAGTTTATACAAAGGAGGATACGGACAACATGCCCCACATGTAGACCTGCTCCTATCCAGTTATAAATAACTTTAGCATAACAGAGGCAGAAGTGTTAAAGGGTCTAGGAGCTCTTAAAATAAACAAATCCCTGGGCCGGATGAGATCCTCCCAATAGTACTCAAAGAAATAAAAGAAGTTATTTACAAACCGCTAACCAAGATCATGCAACAGTCTCTTGACACAGGGGTTGTACAGACAGACTGGAAAATTGCAAGCGTAATACCGATCCACAAAAAGGGAGACAAAACCAAACCAGTTAACTACAGACCAATAAGCCTGACTTCTCTTATATGTAAAC
This sequence comes from Acipenser oxyrinchus oxyrinchus, assembly GCA_030684275.1. Taxonomy (NCBI): domain Eukaryota; kingdom Metazoa; phylum Chordata; class Actinopteri; order Acipenseriformes; family Acipenseridae; genus Acipenser; species Acipenser oxyrinchus. The sequence goes on from JAGXEW010000693.1 coordinate 59,487, forward strand.
TTTTGGAAACTATAATAAGATCCAAAATGGAAAATTACCTATATGGTAACAGTATCCTGGGAGACAGTCAGCATGGTTTTAGGAATGGGAGATTGTGTCTAACTAACCTGCTTGATTTTTCTGGAGGATGCAATATCGACAATGAATAATTGCAAAGCATATGACATGGTTTATTTAGATTTCCAGAAAGCTTTTGACAAAGTCCTGCATAAAAGATTAATTCTCAAACTGAACGCAGTAGGGATTCAAGGAAATGCATGCACATGGATTAGGGAGTGGTTAACATGTAGAAAACAGAAAGTACTGATTAGAGGAGAAACCTCAAAATGGAGCAAGGTAACCAGTGGTGTACCACAGGGATCAGTATTTGGTTCTCTGCTATTCCTAATCTACATTAATGATTTAGATTCTGGTATAGTAAGCAAACTTGTTAAATTTGCAGATGACACAAAAATAGGATGAGTGGCAAACACTGTTGCAGCAGCAAAGGTCATTCAAAATGATCTAGACAGTATTCAGAACTGGGCAGACACATGGCAAATTACATTTAATACAGAGTTACTGCACGCAGGCAAATTACATTTAATACATAAGTTACTGCACGCAGGCAATAAAAATGTGCATTATAAATATCATATGGGAGATACTGAAATTGAATCTATGAAAAAGACCTAGGAGTTTATGTTGACTCAGAAATGTCTTCATCTAGACAATGTGGGGAAGCTATAAAAAGGCCAACAAGATGCTCGGATATATTGTGAGAAGTGTTGAATTTAAATCAAGGAAGTAATGTTAAAACTTTACAATGGATTAGTAAGACCTTATCTAGAATATTGTGTTCAGTTCTGGTCACCTCATTACAAAAAGGATATTGCTGCTCTAGAAAGAGTGCAAAGAAGAAGCGACCAGAATTATCCCGGGTTTAAAAGGCATGTCGTATGCAGACAGGCTCAAAAGAATTGAATGTATTCAGTCTTGAACAAAGAAGACTACGCAGTGATCTGATTCAAGCATTAAAAATCCTAAAAGGTATAGACAATGTCGACCTGAAAAAAGAAACAAGGACCAGGGGTCACAAATGAGATTAGATAAAGGGGCATTAAGAACAGAAAATAGGAGGCACTTTTACACAGAGAATTGTTAGGGTCTGGAACCAACTCCCAGTAATGTTGTTGAAGCTGACACCCTGGGATCCTTCAAGGAGCTGTTTGATGAGATTCTGGGATCAATAAGCTACTAACAACCAAATGAGCAAGATGGGCCAAATGGCCTCCACTCGTTTGTAAACTTTCTTATGTTCTTATGTTGTTATTTTTGAAGG